>JAQFZH010001451.1:0-21219 GCA_034695485.1 Entomobrya nivalis
AGTTGCGTGCAACATGTAATATTATGTAAGCCAGGCCAAAATTAAACCGAAAAGGCCCTGAAACTAGCTTACAATACATTACTCTAATTCGGATAGAAAAAGTCAACGGTTCTTTTAAATCAGTCAGAGTACAACACCCCCGACAACGCACAATCCAGTTAAAGATTACAATTCTTCCTGCTATAATCATTTATTAAAAATGTAAGTAAAAACGCAGTGCACACAAAAAATCGTATTTATTCTGTCTGATGAAAAAAATCAACTGCTTATGAAAAATGACTCAGCATGATATCATGTATCACAAGAGGAACATAAAATATATAAATACTGATGTAAAAATAGAAAGCGTTTCAGCACTGTAAGGAACGACCGAAAATTGCTAAAATTGTTCACAATTACATCAAAATTGTTAGCTAACTGACGACGTGCTGGTAATTGACACTTAAAACTTTTATACCTTTTCTCCATTATAGACTTTTTTGAGGGATTAATTAATTTACAAATCAAAGTAAAAGGACAAAATTTAGGCTGATCATGATCAAGAATGAGTTGCAGAAAGCTAACCATCCGCAGACTAAACCGTAAGTTTAGTTTGGAAAAATGTTCTAGCGGTCCTCAATAAATACTTTTTATGTTTCTGCATTTGCTTCAATGATTTTGACAGATTTATAATGATGTCTGTCTGTCTAATACACTATGCATTTGCATAATGCACGTATGAACTATCTGCAATAGACATGTAGCATTAATTGGATATCTGGCTTCTAGGACAAATGGAAATGGCCCATAATCTGTTCTTATTGTGTGGATTTAATCGTGTCCTTGTGTTCTTCAGTATTTGCACTGCGCTAGGTGTGCAAACTGCAAAGTAGTCTGACTGATGCAAAATAATATTAGTGACTATCGAAATATTAGATGGTGGAATGTGGAATACATGCAATTACATTTCCTAATGAATGATGATTCTGCAATTCTAAACATACTAGTTTGATATAAAGAAGTTATTTCTTATTTGCTGCTATTTACTTTTCTGATATGATGTTGACTTCACATATGTCAAGGCCATTCGCATTCTTAAAATATAAATCATAAACACAGTTTGCTGGAATTCGTGATATACTATAGCTAAACACTTGCTCAAAAGATGATGCTATTTTGGTTCATAAATAAATAGCAACGCTGACCAAGTAATAAAATCTTCAGATGTACTCACGATATGAGAAGGAAAATTATCGTGATTTCTAGCGATCATTAATGACGTTGCGTATGATTAGGATACCAAGAGTATAGATCTATTGCTATATACATTGCATAATGTGAATAATGTGATTGTAAAATAACGTTGTAAATTAATTGTATCATGGAACAATTAACAAGAATTATAAGGGTCAGTAGAGTAGATATCTTTGATGCTGATGACTGACACAACAGGAATGAGGCGTAGGCGAATCATAAGTATGCATAACTCATAGGTTACTCTCCCATCGTGAGCAATCAATATATATAATCTTATGCTTTAGACAGGTTGTCAACATGTTATTGCAAAATCCGAAAAATATTATGCACCTTCGGTTTCTCACAAAAAAATATAAGTCATCAAAACATCATTTTATAACCCAATAAATCGTAAATGAAAGTTAAAAACACCAGAATTGACCTACCTTAACTTCCAGACATATTTCACTGATCTTTTTATGAGGAATTAGAATAGATTCTGCATACTTCTATGTGGTTGGCGTATTTTACTATTGAATCCCAAAGATTCAGATTATGTAAATGTTTAGTATATACTATATTATACAATCCCAATAAAAAAACAAAGTTAATAACATTAAACAATGGAATATACTTGAAGAATAAACTTTTATTCATTTCTTTCACTGAAATTACAATTTTCAACCTTAATAATAATGAATGAGTCTTGGAGAGTAATGTTAGTTTGGAAGTTATGATACATCATAATAATTTATCAATTAAGCGAAGGTATAAATCACAATTTCAGATCAGGTTTTTAATTTTAGCAGGCTTTATAAATATATAATTTATCTGGTTACAATTTACATGTGAGACAAGTGAAATGCATTAAACATGCCTGTCTACAGCATTAGCGTTATACTATTTTAAAATACCTTACGGAATACAAATGTGATTTCCTCTTGTAATAAGAAACTGCTTTTAATATTATACTCGCCAGTTTAAATAGAAATGCATTCTTGAAGATTTAAGCCTACTTTTGCTCGACAATCCGTAAGTTAACGAGTTGTGATCAATTTATGCTCATAAAAAATGGGAAATATCTAACCATTATAATTTTATCTAACATTAATGCATAAGGTGGGCATTAGCTATTTTCCCCTGAATAAAGCTGTTCAGATACTTTAGATAGCAATCGAAAATCGAAAGAATCTGGATTTCGTTAGACTTGTCCTTACAATTTTAGCACTGTTAACTTACGGGAATAATGCACATATCATAAATAACATCTTTAATTGTAGATAAATAACTTACACATAAAACTGGAAGAATTAAATATGTCAACGACGATAAGTTGAGCTTATTAAAAACATTTTAATGCATTCAAGCCAACATGCACATATCCCTTATCATGTTGACCACACATTTATATAGTTAGTGCATCTGTTTGACATAAAATAATATTTTTGAACTTATGTATAAAACATGCACGATAATCCTAATTTTTAAGCACATTCAAGTAATTGTACTAGAAATTGTGCACTTAAAGTAAGAAAAAGATAAAATCTTCACCAAAACTATACTGACACTTAAAGGAAAGCATTGCACCAATCGCTTAAACATTTGTAACTTTGCGACGCATGATGTCCTGTTGCTCCACATGTCATTTTAAGCCATTCCACGAAAAGTTCTTCACTCTTCTTTAAAACCAGGAATTGACCAAGGAGGACATACGCCTGTTGGAAAAATGTAATAACAGTTACATATAAATATTTAGACCTCAGTTTCGAAATTCTGTTTTGTTTTATTCAATGAAAGAATAATCCCACAAACACAACCAATATTACCTTATCGAATCCTTGAGATGTAAGTCTTTTTCCATACGTGTCTCCTATTCCAGCAACATCAGTCACTGGTTTTTCTCCCATCGACTCCAAAACGAAATTACGATGCTTTTGAGATGTCGACCCCATTGTTTCTATAAAAAGTGTAAAAAAGAACGATTAAATATATATAATTATTGTATGTTTAATAAAAATATAACTGTTTCATTATATTCACAATTGGACCATTTTTCTACTTACATTGTTCTTTTGGCTATACTCCAAATTGTATAAAATTGACACCTGTTCAGACGCTACAACCAAAAAAAATACGACGTTGATAAGCATTTCCTCTTTATGACAAACATGTAGACATGTACAAAACAAACAATAACTAAATGGCGGTTGACTATCTTTTGTTGTGTGAAGATAAGTAATAGAAAAGTGCAAAAAATGTTGTCATTTTAATAAATAAAACCAGATGACCTACCTGGATAACTTGACGAATGTCTTGAACGCTGATTCCGATAAAATGTTTACTTGTTGTGACTGCGACTGTGACTCAACTATGAACTACTCTCCCAAAACAAGATATTCTTTCAGAGAGCAGCGTCTATACTCCAATTTAATTTTATTCCAAACGTTCTTAGGGATAATTTCACGAATGTAAATATTGGTGGAGCTTCAACTCACCTATTTTTGGAATCTTGTGACGATGATGTTATCTAGAATCTCATGGAATACGTGGGATATTAAAATAGCTATAAAAAACTCTCCACAAGTAAATCAAATAGAGAGTCCAGTGAAGTAGAGAAGAGATGATCTAACTTTTTAACGTTACGTTTGCTATGTGTTTTTTTATGCGGAAAAGCCGATGTTTGACTTTGGTTGTTGTTTTGAGACACAGAGATTTAAGCAATAGGTGTACTCAATGTCCAAAGTAAAACGTGTGCTTTACAATGCAATGATGTTGTTGCCCAGTGCAGTGCACGCACATGATGTTAATGTTGATGATGCAAAGATCTTGTAAATTTTCTTTGTGTGCCGTTGGTGGCTTTAGTACAGTGGCTAGGCCAGACAGCACCGAGATGCTTTAAGTAAAGTAAGTGTACGTACGTGATATTGGCTATGCTGCTTTTTTACCAATTATCTGTATCGGTGAAAATGGAACAGATTTTGGATTTTGCATGACATGATCATGACTCTTGATGATAAGTATTTAGTGTAGGTAAAAAGTGCGCCCGAATACAGAGTAAGAAGAATGGTATAGATATCTTATCTACTAGTGTACATTAACATATCCTATAACATAATGGCTATAATTGATAACAAGAAAACAATTTAGCCTCCTGAATATTCATAATAACGGCTAAAGTTTATGAAAACTTTGGAAGTGCTAATAGTGCGATTTACAAAAGTAAAGTATAAAAAATTACTCGGCTTATCATGATGAAGGTGACTATGTCCATTATATTGCATTGCATGTATCATCATTATTTGGTAAAATGATGTTTATGTTCGCATGTTCCGTAGTTCTAGTTCTAGATAATACTTTGGGTATCATATATTGCCTGCAAAGAATACGGCATGTATAGGTATATACATGAGTACAAAAGATGGGAAATCCAAACTCTAACAACTCTGCTTTCTTCAATCTTGTTACATGAAAAGTGGAAATAGAGGAATTTTTATAAGCAAAAATTGTTTGCCGGTTTTGAAGCTGAGTTTCGAATTGAATCTATAGTAGTAGCCATCGTTTAACTTTTAAAATCAAAGTTCTAAACAACTCACAAATCGAATTTGAACTACTTTTTAATTTAGACTTTTCAAAATTAAGAATGCATACATTCCAATACACAGTCATTTGACTAACGTAAGAATTAAGAATATCTTGTTTAGTTGTTTCACACAAATGGACTCGTGAGTTGATGAATATACTGACCACTTGACTGGTTTTTGGTTTCAATATGCGGAGTCATTTTCTTTCAAAGCTCATCGCTGATTTACATTTATAATTTACATTTTAGCGCATTTATCACGTACCATTCAAATTAAAATAACACTCATTTCTAATTAATATTAGGCATCCATATCTAAAACAGAGATAAAAACCCGCGGTGGGGGTCCTTCTTTAAATTTATTAGTGGCTAATGGTTTGGTGGACGGTGGTAGCGTAGCGGTCCAGGTCAGAAAATTATTTCGTCGTGGCCTGGCCTAGACCTATATTATTATGCAGACTGTTGACAGTCACCACTACCACCTTGTTTGCTGACAAGTGGCTAACCGATAAAAACCGTAAACAAGTCAATCTGCAATCTAGGTAATTCGAAAAATCATTAAATCAGAAAGCTTGCAGCCGAGTAAGAAATGAATCGTTTCTATTGAATGAATAAAAATTATCTTCATAAAAAAATGCAAACAAATCTGTTCTCCTGATAAGCACGTCTCACGCACAGTACTTTTTGTGATGTGGTGACTTAGAATGAATGTGGTTTCTAGTTTCACTTAATTGCATTGCAAAATATACTTAGTCATTTAATATTATGCATTCTGAGAATTAACAACCACAATTATGAATTATATTTTTAGTGTGTGTTGTATACGTACACAAGGGAATACGATACAAAATCAAAAGAGTTTTGTTTCTTACGAAAATAAAAATTTCCAACTTTTGATTTGATTTTGATTAAACTAAAGTGTTATTTCATATTCTTGTATGTTTATAGCATTATCTCTTGTCGATAAGACTAAAATTGTCAACCTTACAGTGATGGCCATCGATAAGAAAAAAATACATACAGCGCTGCATTCCCAGGTCACTGATTTCATTAATGTGAGATGAAGATGTCTACAATGAATATTTGGCTATCCCTAAATGGAATGATGATATTGGCTATAATTAACGATTTTAGTATAACATGAAAAATCAATTCAAAAAGTTATGAATCCGAAGTGTTTGAATATTAATTATGCATTGTGTTGTGCTTGCCTCGATGAACCAGTATCAAAATGAATGACTAGAATACTTTAATTTCATTCAAAAATTTCATATCCTTTCGTTTTTCTATTCTTGTAGTACCAAGTCACAAGTTGCAAAGTATTACACATTGTTTTCTCATTTTGACAGATAAAAAAGTAGATGTAAGTTTAAAGTCGAAAGTTTTCTGTTTTGAATCGCCCAAAAAAGTGGTTAATGCATTTGATATTTCTATCTTCGCGTTCTCTGCCAAATAGCCAAGATTAACGGAAACTGCATTTGACACAGCAACAAAATATTTAAATTTTTCTGACATGCGTATCAGCGGGAGAAATGACCAAATTCATTAATATTAAATAAAACATGAAAAGGGTACAACAAACTGTAGAATAATTGGTCAATATGATGATAGTATTGTTAGTGCATATTTTAACTATGCAATCATAATTGAATAGGCTTATTGATCAGTAGAAATATGAACAACAAAGTTTCTTCGTAGCTGCAACATTTAAAAAGTTAATTTATGTAACGAAGAGGTTCTTATTAGTTAAAATACATGTTTTACGTTTTATCCAACAGAGAATAATAAACATTTAAATTCCAGTAGTGCAGCAGGCGTTTATATAAGCTTCATAAAAGACTGATCGTTCATATATTTAAGTGTAATAAAAATCCCTAACTGGCGCTGTTTACGCAGCGTGATTCCATTTAATTATATAGACTTACCATTAATAAAACTAAGAATATATATATGTCTAATTAAATATTTTGCAGTTTCATGTGATTTTTATTCATTTTTAAATACTTACAAAAATCCACAAAACTTCTATTTGACTGCATTTTTACAAGCAAACATGCTCATCATTAATTTTAAGTTGATTATCATACTTCCCCAAAAAGTGCATCAATTTATAATGAAGATCACGTTTATATCAGTCAGTTAAACGACATTCTACAAGACAATATTTCTCCATTTATCAAGTAATCTCAATGAAACAAGATTAATTACACGCAACATTTCAAGATTTATTGGTTGTAAGTGTGGATGCATGTGTGTATGTACCTGCATTTTTTTGTTGATTTTTTAAAAGTTATTGTACAAAAAGTTTTCACTTACATATGTCAGTTTTACAACCATATTATTAACGAAATAGACAAAATACCTTTAGCACAACACAGAGATTTAATAAATCTTTGGTGATTTGTTCATGTGACTTTTTGTAATAAAACGATTCAAGTTTGTCTCGATTAGTAAAACATCAATTTGTTAAGATATTTGTTTTTTTATTTTCCAAAAAAAAAGTTATCTTTTACACGCACACTAGGGGAAAGTAACAATAATTTCATTGGGTTCTATATATTTTATAACATAAAGGGAATTTATTGTTATACCACCTACGAACAATTTGTAAATTATTTCCTTGTGATGTTTAAGACGATATATCTGATGACCATCATTAACCGCGTTGATTGGTTTTCCTAAATTACTAACGACATGAGCATGATATTACCTAAAATATGATATTCTATATGTATTTAATAGTTTAGACGATAAAAGGCCATATTACAGAGTTCAAGACAAGATCATTCATCATTTGCCTCTTGATGTTTCATGATGATTTACTTTGAGTCTGAGCCAAATCTGATTACTCTTTTTTTGCATCTCTCTGCTCTGCGCCTAGATTTCTTGATGAGGCATCTTGTTTCGGTCCCCGTAGAAAGCAAAAATACATATAGCCAAATGTTATGCAGTACACGTATAGCACACACAAAAGTAGAGTCAAGTTATATCAACAATGTCGTATGTGACAGAAACAATGAAAAATGTCTAATAATATACAGGTAATAACAATAAAAGCGAAAACCACCATTCATTGTTTCACGAATTACTATATTTTTTATTACTATATTTTCATTGTGTTTTAGCTAATCTTGAGTCAGATTATGTCGTTAGCTGTCTTATCAAATCCATCATCATCATCAAAAGGGTCCTTATATGAAAATATAGAAATATTTTAAAAAGTCTGTGGCTAGACAAAAAAATACTCGCATATAAATATTTTGCAGAGTTATTTTTTATTTTTGTAATTTGAGAAATTCAAAAAAGGAAAATGTCTTTTCACTAGATAGGCATATATGGATGTGATGTGAACGTGAGGGAGACATTTCCTTCCGTTTTTGCAACACCACCATCACCAAAACTTATGTGAGGTGAAATATGATGAAATCTATGAGGATTACCAACAAATGTCAAATTGACTGAAAAAAATCCAAGAAAGGAAAATATGTGGTGTAAAACAAGTTGTATATATATTATGTAGTAAATAAATGATGAACAGTAGCTGGCACGCCATCAGAACGTCAGAGCGACAACCATGTAAATTAGCAGAGATCTTATCATCATCACATCATTGCAGTGATCATGATCATCAATGGTTATGAACCGCACTGCATGACTCATGAATCATCATCATGATCATGGTCATGAGCACTAGAAAATGCTTACGTTGTTGTGCTTTTGATACGTAAGTTAGCGACGCGTTAGAATCGAAGCCAACAAGACAGTCAAGTCCACATAATAATAATTTAATTTTTTAAGAACGACTTTTTTGAATGATTAAATGCTTAGATATAATTTCAAGAAGGATAGTGATCTGTATGCGTAGATCCAATAGATTATCATTACCACTGTGTTTATTGTTGTCAGCGCTTATTGTTTTGTTTTAACTGTTCAATCGAGTTGCCCCAATTCTGCATATTTTATTTGTATTTTTTTAAAAGGAACTTAGACGGCGACGATAAATAAAGAAAACCCATAAAAAACCTTCGATGTGTAAGCATAATTCAATGAAGACAATAACATTATTGGCTCCACTAAAAATGCTCTTTCTATAATAATGTATGAGTAAGGGCTAAATGATTTTTACGATAATTAAATATGCAAAACGACAAGAACCAGAAATAAAAAAGTAAAGGAGTCACGAGATGTTTCATGTACAGTGTAAGATCATCTGTAATTATCGAAAACATTAATGATACACAGAAGCATATTATGTTTATTTCTGGCTCTGGCTCTATGAAAGTTTTTACTAAAAATGCTTCCTAATTTTTTGCAAGAATGAAAGTATTTTTATTACCAACCATTTAACTTATTACAAGATTGTAAAAAAAAGTTTTATTGTTTTATTACCCATCAAAGTTACACAAGAGTCACTTGTTCTCCATTTGATCACGCTTTTGAATGCTCATTACATATTTACTCAAGATATCGTGAGATAACCAGTCCTTCTTCAAATTCATTTGTTAAATTGTGCTACAGAAAAGCACAAACATAACATATAATTTCATTACATTACTCATTGCATATTATTGAAGTGGCAGCTAATTAAAATCTTATTTCCCGTGAAATTCTACTAGATTATCATGTTACAAAGTAAGATATATGCAAGCTCATGCATGTAAGTATGCGTGCAGAGAACAGTCACCCAACCACTATTAATTTCTTTACACTCTTTTGTTTTTATTGAGCATCATGACATGACACAAAATTAAACTTGTGCCAAGAGTCAATACAATATCAATTGGACTGACTGACGACGTTCAATATGCCACCAAAGGGTGAAAACTTCCTCTTCCTGTTGATTATCAAAAATGTACACTTAAAAATGGCGATGATCATGATATCGTTTTTTTTGGAAGGAAGAAGCTTCAAATACACTTTTGATAATTCCTTTAAAATAAGTTAATAAATTTCGTCATCGGTTGAAATCCTTCTTAAAATATTAGCTTGTAACTCACTAATAATATGGAGTCGAAAAAGGTGTTTTTGGCTTGAACTACCAATTTTTTTCAAAGAAAAGCTACTAAGTCACTACTACATATTTTAACTTTTGCTTGCACTTATGCAGATATGCAGAATTCAACTACACACTTATTAAACCAAATGAAATATATGACATGACACTTGCCTTGCAGAAATAAATTAATGGTAACTGAGCGTAAGCTCAAGTTGCCATTCAACCCGTTGAATTCCTGTGTGCATTTTATCTTTAAGGAAGACTCCCCGCGTGGCCTTCCTTTTTCTACCAGTTCAAAGAATCCAATATCGCTGTTTCTCTTATCATCACCTTCAACTTTGGTCATTGTACATATTCATCAAATCAAAATATCCTACAAATCAAATAGACACCATTTCCCCGGCCATCAACCATGATATCCGCTTTCAAGTTGAATACTTTCATGTTGTAAGGCAAGTGGTGTGGTAACATTGAAAAACAAGCCTATAAAAATTATACGCCTCAGATTAGCACATTGAATTGAAATGCCCCCAGTAGATACAATACTTGTAATTTAATTATGATACAGCCTCGACTTTTCAAGACCTGTACATTTTTAAAACACATGTAAAACTGTCTAAATATTTTCATTCATTCTTATGTTATAAATATATATTTGACTTAAACAATAGGTAATTTTATAGCAAATTGCAGTCCATTGATATGCTTTTCACACCCTATTTGTTTGTTCTTTTATTTTTGATTTACAAAATAATCAGATAAAAATCTTGATTCTTTTTCTTTCTTACTTCTTGTCATCAACACTTTTCAGTAGTTCATTGACGCTCTGACTGCCGCCCATGCTCAAACGGATGAATATTTATGAAGCTTAAGCGAATATTACACTTTATATCTATATCAAATCAATACCCAAATAGCTGGTGAAGGCGAAACCTTCTTCATGAATATAAATGACAAAAAGTGCATTCAGAAGTAGCCAAAAGGCAATAGTGATAGTGATGATAACAATCCAATTTAACCAGTCATCTCTGACGAACTTTGTCTTACAAAAGTAAACACGTTTTTAGGAATAAATCGAATGAACTTGTTCCTATTTGCCATACAGAATTTCACGAGAATTTATGATAATCCTTTGTATTTTCCAACCAACGCAACGATCTTCTTCTATTATCATTATCATCTTCATAATCACACTATCATCATCAATTTCACTAATTTCAGCAACACATTTTTCCTGTTTATTATACCAAAATTTGCCTAATGCCTATTGCCGATCCTGATCAATATCGATCGGCTTTTCAGTCTAAAATACTTTTTTTTTACCTTTTGGCCCAACAAGATTAGCTTGACGAGTATAATTGACTTACACTACGCACATATCATTTAAAATTATAGTGGGAATTGATGCGCGATTAATCCTTATCCAATTTGCTTTATCATCTTTTCATCGTCTCATATCAATTACCCAAGTTTACAATTACACGCACCCAAAGAAGCTATGATTTTACCCATACATGAATCTTGAATCTTGTACGCAACTTTTCGTTTTCATTAAACTTTCATGAGAGGCCCTACCTTGTTTATTGTTACCTGAAACGCGATGTCAAAAAATGACAGATTGCGTTTGACAAAGTGATTAAGCTGAAATACAAGATAAGAAAACGAACACACTGAAAATTGCTTCAAAAAAATGCCACAGCATCTTCAACTCCAATAAGAGCACTCCCATTTCCCTCTGTATTCCTTTCCCTTTTTTCAATTGCAATTTGATTTGATTTGTTGGATAAAGGACCGTCGCGTCATCATACATAATCATTATTGAAAAAAATCAAGGAAAAAAGGATTTTTCCCTAATCAATATAGCACATTATCTTAACCACTTAAAGGTAAAATAAAATTTTATTGAATTTTTGACAACAAAAAATTTGTTTATTTTTTGTGCATACATCATTCATTGCGTGTCCAAAAAAAACTAGAACCACATCCATCCACGCACAGTTTCATGTCATAGTGTGATCTGGTGAATAAGATGATACAATACAGATGAAACATTTCTCTATTGACAAATTATGATACATGATATGATAAGTGTTTTTTGTCATCTACTCTCATGACATGTGCATGTAACCCAATCATTGCACTCTTCACGGCATTGAACTACGCATCATTCGTATATTTTTGAGCTTGAGGATTTTTTGTAGCGAAAAATGCTAACTTTAAACAGAAAAATGCATGAAAGTGAAGTCGAAGAAGGCTTGCTTTTGCTGAAAGGGTGGCGAAAAATAATTATGATGACTATGTTGAAAATGCATTTTTGCATTAATTTAAAATAATCTCTTGCACTAAATGTTCAGTTTTCTCGCTAACTAGCTGATTTTTGTTTGAATTTGTCCTTTGCAATTTGGAAAAATGTTGAAGAGCTTTTGTTTCTTCTTTAAAAAGTTAGGTGTTTTTTGTGAACGCTTTAAAAAAATGATTATGATGATAATGATGTCGATGTCCTGCGATACTATTATCTTTTCACTTTTGTTTTTATTATCGTTTTTGTAGGTATGTACATATTCGTCACATGCACTTTCGTTTAACAATACTCACGCAATTTTCATAAAAATTATTCCTCAGCTAAAAAATCTGGCTTCATCATCATAAAGTAAACTTATTTGCAAAAAGTGAGTCTAGTTTAGTTTAGTCTTTGAATCACTTTTCATTCTTGAAAAAAAAATTAAAACACGGATTACGTTCTTGCGTCTTTCTATTTCTAATGGCAAGTATTGATGATGCATTTTCATTAAAACCCATGACTTCGTGCGTTCAAACGCAATATTAGTTTCGATATTGCGTTGCATTACGGATCCCAATATTTTTTTTATATCTTCATTATTTTTGGTTTTCAATCTCATCTCATCTTGCTTGATATGATCATCATGTCATTATTGTAATCACAACATTTAAAATTGGTTTTGTTCAGTGTGACGAATTGTAAATCTTTTATAATCCTCTACACTTCTGTATGTTGTGGTCACATTTTTATATTTTTTTAAACCCTTATTTGGTAGATCAGCAACGGCACTTGATAACAATGGTGCATTATTCCCAATACCTATCATCGCCTTGACCAAAGCAAGACAAAATATAAACCACTAAAAGGATTTTTTTCTACAAGCTCATCGTTCTCTCTTCCTTTCCCGTTCATGTGTAAGTTTGTGACTGTGTGACCATCATCTTCTAAATATCCATTCTCTATCGATAAACAACAATGAAGTAATGGACTTGTTGACCAAAAGGTAATTTTCAATCTTCTCTACAAACTAAATAGACGAAGAAACTTTTCATCTTAACAAAATAAATTGTCGTTTCTTTCTTTTTTAAGTACTTATAAAAAACTCTTCAGATACTTTTACTGCGAGATGATGATAGCAAATTATGATCTCAATTTCCACCCTATAGCTCTCTCGCCTCGCACAACAAAAAATAGTTATAATCACGTTCACATCTTCTCTCTTGACTTGACAGTCTCAGAGCATTTCGTTTACTTTCCGGTCGTACTTCAGTTTGTGCGTGGTGTAGACCATACGTTAATGATGTTGACCCTTGCAGTTGTGCAGGGGCAACACGACAACTGCATCACTTTGTTATTCTGTAACCATCCTCTGCTCTCTAGCAAATTATTTTCTTAGATAAACGCGTACTTTTTACAAAACACATTCGTTTCTACTATTTGCTTTGTTTTTTTTAACGTACAAATCAACGATCGTGTTTCTTCTTTATAGTGGGCATATTAAAATAAAGGTATAAAAAGCATCCTAAACGTGTCTGGTCTGAATTTCATTGCAGTTAAAATTATAATGATCCTAATATTACGTTTTCATTTTACAAAAAAAATCAAATTAAAACATAATTTGAAACACTTTTGTATTATTGTGCAATTATCCTTTGCTGCTATAAAAGTTGTCAAATAATTGATGGGTTTTGATTAGGATGTTAGCTCATGATGATACTATCATCTTCCTATAAAAAAACGCCATATCCTTTTGTATGTTTATGTAGTAGTCATCCTATCCCGTTCTCTGGGTACATTTTTGATATTATGCATGTCTCAGAGAGAAGAGCATGCAACAGTGCAATAAAACTGCACAGAAGTTACCGGCCGACAGCACGAGACCTAGACGAGCAACGCACTTCACTTGCATTGCAATAAATGCAAAATGCAGCTCTCTGTTTTTCTGATTGTGATGCTGACGCTGACTGATTAACTAACGCTGATCGCTGCTTCTCTCGACTCGAAGCAACTACCCAACTTATATAGCGTGCTCCTCAAGTTCCTCTTTTTTCATTTTTTTCGATGATGCTTATCATTTTTCACAAGGAACACATAACTATTATACCACCACAACGGTTGCACTACTGCTCGAGTGACTGACTGACTCTTTTCCTGTCTCCCATTTTTTTCCTTACCCCTTTACCAGCTTTTCAGCTATTTTTCTTTCCCTTTTGGCTAATAACCCATCGTTGATTTTTCTTGCATTTTTACGATGTTTTTCCTTCATGAACGTTACCAATTTTTACCTCCATTATAATAACAAAAAAAGAGTATCGTGTTAGAAATAAACATTTTCTCAATTATCTGTTAATAGCTCTGATGTTGTTTTTGTGAGTACCAGAAAAAGCAAAGTATATCTGATCTATCCAAAAAGCAAATGAAGTTCCTACAACAAAGACGTGGATGTCAGTTTAAAGGGCAGTGGTGATAATTGACAGTTATCATAATCGTAGCGGCAGTCATAAACACATTTTTGTTTTATTCTTTCCAAACCAGAAGAAATGTTAAATAAAAAGTGGTGAAGTGTCTTTGTTCGCTGATTTGATCTTATTACCCCAGAAGACATACAAACGCAGCATGTCTTCCTTGCTAAACAAAACATATCATCTCCTTCAATCATCGTTATAGTGTGGAGTAAGTGACGCGACAAGAACAATTGAGTTGGAAAAAAGGAGACGAGCAGGTAAAAACTTTATTGGTATTTTTTACATTTTTTTTTTTGAAAAAGAACCCAGTCGTTTTGACACTTAAGTGCACTTTGACACATTATGCAGATAAATGCATCAAGTCAAGTCATTCATGTCAAGATTTTAATCGCTCTTTTGATGCGATGATACAAATCAACACGCAATAATTACCCCGTCGTCATTTCATTCACAAAGAAGCAGCAGAACAGCAACATGTTCTATGATAAAAAGGCTAGTTTTGATATTGATGATGTGACGCCAGAAGAGTGTTGTGCTTGTCCATTGTTGTCGTGTACAAGTACAAGAATGAAATGATAAATTATTTGCACTAACAACATTTTAGACAAGGGTTTTTTGTGTGTTAGATAATATTATCGTTTAGTCAAAAGGAATAAAACAAAAGTTGACATTTTTGTCAAGTATTTTTTGTTGTTGTTTGATAATCGCAATGATCGATATTAGTGAGTGAGCAAGGTGGTATAATTCAATCACTGTTTCTGTGTACACATTACATGCAAACAACATGATATATATTTTGTTCCTGTTAGTTGGGTACTATAAAAGAAAGGAAGACGATGCTGTTTACGTACTCATATATATCATTGTCTTCCTCCTAACTAACATTTTTGTTCAATTGTTATTTTTTAGATGCCTTCTATTCCTACTAACTCTGCCGTGTTGAGGGAAATCTAAGAGGAAATGCTCATAGCCATGTTATCAATACTGATAACAATATCTGAAAGCTACGTCAGTTGGGATCAAGGCAAAAGAAAACTTTTGTTTTCATTGCATTACTAACTAAATCTGTTACAACATTGATATGATATGATAATGTAAAGTACAACAATAACAATAAGATATGATGCGTATTTTTTGCATAATGTGCGTATAGTGCTTGTACAATAGTTGCAAAAAAATCCTGCTGCACAACAATTGCAAGGAAGGAACGCATGTGCACATGCCAAGAGTCAATCAGTCGGATCACGTTCGTTGTTGGTATCTGTGTAAGTGATGTAAAATTTATTAAAAAAAATATTACGTAACTGACTTGATGGTGTTGACGATAAATGCGTTCAAAGGAATGTAGCAGGAAAAGCAATTACTACCGCATATCGATAAGGAATATATTTGCAGTTGTGGAGTTATTTTTGTGATTGCATTTTTATCTTTGACGGAGATGTTTGGGACAACACTTGCCACTCTTCATCAGTATGTGCATAAGTTTGTGAGTACAACAATTGGTTCAAGTAAAAGATTGTTTTTGACTTAAGAAATCTTTGTCGATCGACCATAAATGAGTGAAAATTCTTCGGATTTTGGAAATAAACGTTTCTGGTGATTTTGTTTTTGTGATAAATTAATTTGAGTGTTGTGAAGAAGAAAAAGTCGTTAGAAAACCTGAGTTTCTGTGATTCTATTATCAAAAATCTATAATGGTCTTCTTTTATACAAGAAATGCCAGTGGCAGAAAAAGAAGTGGTAAAGTGGGTAGATTTGGTGACACAGGAAGAACGTTTCCGTTTCAAGAAGTAGTGCATTCTTTGGTTTATTTTGTGACATTGGCTACTTTTACAGTGCTTTTGTTTCAGGATAATTTTGTTGTAGGATACTACATGTTTCCAGAGAACAGTGAAAGTAAGTAATGGTCTACAGTCTACAGTAATCTGCAAATCTTCATAATCAAACTATGCATGCATAATTATATTCATGCATTGTTCGGTAAAACGTAGCATGTGTATTGAATATATTTTGCCACGTTCAAGATAAACTATCTTTCAAATCAACACATTGGCAAAAAACTTCTTATTTTTTTTCGTATTTGAAATGATTTGTTGAAACGGTGTGCTATGAATATTTTGCACATTTTCGAACAACTGATTATAGAAATAATAGGCATTTTTTCTCGTATAGTATCGTTTTCATAAAGAATGCCTTTCTTCCCAAATTCGGTATGCCTCGCCTTTTGCGCTGCTGATTGGAAAAAGAAAATAATGTTTCATTTCACTATTATCAAAATCCGAGCATACATTGTGATGCACCTGTACTTTCTCATAGGCTATTATTACCAGTACGCCAAATAAACCACCACCATTATTATCTTAAAAATTAGTACACGACATGACATGACACACAGAGGTTTTTATTGTGCTAACAATCTGCTCATTCATCCAGTTCGGCAGAGAGAACGAACTATTTTCAATTTGAACGAACACTTTTGTGCATTATACCACCTCAAAAAAATAACTTGCATGCATCCATCCATCTATCCATCCATGCATGATTTTTTTTGTATTGTTGTGTGTGCATAATGGCTTGGATGATGATACAGCAAAATAAAATTCTTCTTTTATCAGAAGATTCATGTTTTGAAACAACTGCTCCTTCCTTTTTCACCTTTAATAAAAAACCGTTAATTTGAAAATCGTTCACATGCCTCATCTTTCATGGGAAAATGCCCTTTTTCATGTCGTTGTCATTTAACAATGAGGTGCAATCTCGGTTGGCTATAAAGATAGAGTTTGTTCTTTCTTGTGAGATTAAAAAAGCCATACATCAAGAGAGTGCCAATGAAGATTTTTTTTCAAAATCATTTTTACGATCTATTCCTCTGGTCAGTCAGTACTGCATGATAATGGATAGGGAGTTTTTTAGCGCACGTGAGAATCTTTTGAGGGAAGGTTTACTATACAACAACAGCTACATCGTTATAAGATGTGATGGAAGAATGACGCGTCTTCATAGTCGTGATCATGACTTTGCATGCATTTAAAAAATTAGGCTAAACTTGATTCAATAGGTACTTACCTCCGACTTCAAAACATTTTTTTTTAATATCTGAAAGTTCATATCATATACCTATCTATTTTGCTGCATGATGCATGAACACATTTTTGTGCATAAATATATTCAAGTAAAAGTTCCTAGATCAGTTTTCATGATGTTCACGTGTAGTTTTTTATGCAGTAGTGCTAATTTGTAATGTAAAAGTCTCAATTAAAAGCTCATTGCGTCAGGTAAAGTAAAAGTTAGAAAAGAACCGACAAGAGTATAACTTCATATCCCATCATTCAGATTTCGTTACAAATAGCTATTAATCAGGTAGCACAGTGTGTGGTAAGAAGCTGTGGACAGGTCGGAAAATGATTTATGCGATGATGATCATCATGAGGGCTCACCCACACACACATAAGCTACTTCACAAGATCTTACTGCTCCTAAAACCATTAGCATTCAAAATCTGTCTTCAGATTGGAAGCCTCCCTAAAAACAATTTTAAAGTTTTAATGACAAAGTGAATGTGTAACTGGTACACAAATGAAATATTATTGGGTAAGGACGAAATGGAAAAGAAAGTGCCAAATGTCTCATAAAAATGCTTTCATTGAATTTTTTTGGTGTGCCTCAGTGAAATATGATAGGTTCATGCAATGCCATGCCATGCCACAAACGCCTTTCTTATAATTTACAACAGTTTAGCTCATTAGCATAATTATTCCACGACTTCATAAATTCTCCGCGAAAGTCTGAGATGTCATTTTTATGCTACTTGAAGTCTTGAAGTAGATACGCAATGCGTATATTTACTGTACAAAGTATAAATAATATGTATGCATGCATATTTTTTATTAAAACATGTGGATAGAGAAATGAAATGACATTTTGATTTCATCAACCCTCCTTTTTTGTTGTTTCCTTTTGTCAGACTGTGGAATCAGTGTATTTTATACCCATCGTGAGTCAAGATATGGCAATGGGGTTGGAGAAGGAAAGTCAACTTTCAGTAGTAACAATACAGACATTTTATCATCATCTTCGAGTAATTACGTCAGTAGTTCTAAGAGAAGCAGTAAACATGCCAAGAAAGGTATGAAAAGCAGCAGGAGAACCCCCAGAAGTCCCATTGATTATCAGCAGCCAGCTTCAACTTCAACTCGAAGAACTCGTGCCAATTCACGTGTGATGAAATGGAAAAGCAAGAACCCGACTGATATTGAAGGACCATTGGCAAGGATTGTTGGTGGAACCGTTGCACAGCCGTACTCTTGGCCATGGCAAATCTCTTTACAGCTCCGTCATCCAACAATGGGTTTCATAGGACATTGGTGGTAATGAAAAGTTTTGCCAATTTTTTCGAGGAACGTCTGTGTTCTAAGGTCGTCGAAGGAAAATTTTAAATGAAAGGAAATGTATTATGCTAATTATTTTTGAACTTTATAAATAGTGGGGGTGTTTTAATTGGAACTCAGTGGGTACTGACCGCTGGCCATTGTGTGAACAAGTAAGTATTTCGTGCTTAACTGACTTAAAGCGAGCTTCCTATAAGTATGTTCACATCTGACAAGGGTTTTAAAACTATTTTTTGCAATCTTTAGTCGACTATTTGGGCTTAATCAACGTGGAGTGTCATGGTTTGTCATGGCCGGTGAATACGATAGGTCCAAAACTGAAGGAACGGAAAAAATGATCGGTGTCTCACGCGTGTTTGTGCATGAACGCTTCCGGGATTTTGACAACGACATTGGTTTGACAATACTTTCCATTTTCGTCTTTTGCACAAAATTTATACTCAAATACCACACAATAAATTATTTTAATGCATAAAATGGCAATAACAAAAACAACATAATATATACATATGCAATTCTATCTCCCATTACTATTGTGTGCCTTCCGACATTTTCACTTTCTTCCTAAATTACCTCACCTGCTCATCGCTCATCGGTATGCTGAGGCAAGGAGGAACCAAGACTAGACGCAATTTCGTAATAGTAATGTCGTAATTTATAGCACGCATTTCAATTTTTTAAATTGCACAACAGAACGAGTTCTTTTATACCTTCCTTCCCATTTTTTATTATTGCCACTTTTGTCGATAATTTATTATTAGAAGCATATTGTAGCACGCGCATAGTCGGATCTTTCTTAGCATTAGTCCAACAACTAACTATCTTGTCTAATCATTATTTACCATAAGATTCTTCCGCCTTCCTTCCTAATTGTAAATATGTACATATGCAAATCAAAGTACAAGCGTAGCTCACTAACTTAAGCCAATCAGACAACAATGTAAAACCACAAACTACAAACAAACTCATAAAAATCATTGTTAAAACCATAATACACGATGACATGAAGACACTCATCCATTCATCATTTTTTAAAGAAAGCCAAATTACTCTTGACGTGCATAACGATCTGTCTGAATGAGTTTCCGTCAAACACTGCGCTGCGCAGAGAACCGAGCGCATATCGACGGTATATATTTTTGCAATTACTGCAATATGGCAATTAGTAATCACCGGTAGCCCATCATCATCACATCAATAAAATGTTATGACATTAACATGCGTTCAGCAAAATGAGCAACGAATCCACTGAAACACGTGCCTTCTGTGAATTATAGACTTTTGAATTACTTTTATTTGCTTCGTATGGCTTGTTTGATTCACAATTCACAGACAAGAGAGGTCAAGTGTTACGCACTTAATGTCCATAAATTTGAATGCAGTATGAATTGTCATTATCATTTATTATTTGCGCTGAGTGTTTGATACAAAGATAAAGCAATCAAGTTGGCGTCTCATATAATCACCCAATAAAAAATGAAAGGTGAATACATTGTCAGTATTCATCATCAGTATCATCACATTTTCAGTCATACATTTCCTTTTTATGATCATTTCTTTTTATCTCTAATTTATAAAATCACTTCGTTTTTTATTCTTCTTTAAAGTGCATTAGCTATTTTTGATAACAACTTAAATATTGGAACTAGCCACAATTTTTATACTGATTCTTGTAGTTTTCTCAAAAAGTAAAAATTCCTGTTTACTTCATTATTTCTCCATCACGCAACGCAATTTAATATCAAATACGCAACTTATAGTAACTTCACGTATAACCAATAGGCGACTAATGTATTCATTTTCATTCCTTCCACAAGATTTACTATTACCTGTGAATACTATAAATTTAAAAGTCAACTGCAACACTAATTACTACATTATACATTGGTCTTGATGCGCAAGATTATAATCAGTACAAGCTAATACATATTGTTTCATCGTAAAATGTGATTTCGATTTCATTACATTGTTAGGTCATTGTTAAAGGGTGATGAATGAATAGTGAAGCCGGGCACATTAACTTGACTTTATGTAAAATGAGCAACTAGTCATTCATAACATTAACTTTACTTTTTATATCCTAGCCAATTAAAAATGACATTACCTGCTCACGAGAAACTTTCTTGCGTAAGATAACTGAGGGTAATATTTTAAAATGAAATATTTTTGCAATGAAGATTGTACATTGTGTAACCATTGTTGGACAGTAGTTGACAGTTGCAGTTGGTCCTCAAGAAGAAGACGATGAGTTTGGGATGAACCTGTTTTTATGCGTTTTTACCATAAACGCAAAT
>JAQFZH010001452.1:0-21215 GCA_034695485.1 Entomobrya nivalis
ATGGTAGTAAGAATGCAAGTCATTTAAAAATGGTTGAAGAGTATTTTAGAGCTTTGTGACCTTGTGGCTTTTGTTAGAATCATTTAAAATATTATAGTATGCATCCGAACATTGAACCAATCAATTAAGTTTTATAATTGTAGTAGTTGACAAATAATATTCCTGTACATTTAAATGCTTAACGTTATGAATCAATTGGATGAACAAGGTTTATCTGTTAGTATATTTTCTGTTCAGCCTCCAATACATCGACAAATCAAGTTATAAAAGCCACCAATGGGAGAAATGTTACATGATCAGTATTCTTTTCGAATGTTATTTTTATCATAGCATATACATACTGACTGTCAAGTTAAAAAAACACCTATTGTTTGTCTCTAGCATGAGTACCAACGAAACATCGCTGTGTGCTTGCGCATGCATATCTAAAATATGTTTATGACTTTGTGAGCTGAATTTCACGACTCAATCAATGATAACAGGAGTAGGGGCCAATTTTTTATTGCAAATATGTCATCTCGGTCAAATTATAACATAGTAATTTGTAATGTAATTTTTTATCAGACGAAAAATATTTTGACAAACTGCAAAAGTGTCAGTCAAAAAACACTTGACTTATCTGGATCTCTTGATAGCTTCCACTGTGAATGGCTCAGCGGCTAGTAAAAAGGTGCGACCTGGTAAAAACTTAATCTTCGTGTCGACAGTTGGTTTGAAAGTAAAGTTTTTGAGGACATTTGTAAGAGCAAGATGAATTTCTTCTTTAGCAAATCGCATGCCAATGCAGTTGTGATTGCCTGCTCCAAAACTGAGAAATGCATAGGGATTCAACTTGTCTTTGTTCTCAGGAAGGAATCTCTCCGGTTTAAATGAATTAGGTTCTGGGAAGTATTCTTCATTGTAGTGAATTGAGTGTACAGGAACTTGGACAGCCATGTCTTTAGGAATGTGTAGACCGGAAGGTTCATGGTACCAGTCTTTGGTACAAACTCTCTCCACACGAATCAGTGGCGCAAACATTCGCAACGATTCTTGAATACAAGCTGACATGTAAGTCAGTTCACCGATAGTTTCATGCTCAATTTTCCCATCATGTCGAGCCAGGTAAGCGTCCACCTCTTCCAAAAGTTTTTCTTGGACATCTGGATTAGTGGCTAGGTTGTAAGTGAGGTAGGTCAATGTGGATGCTGTTGTTTCAAATCCTGAGAGAAACAAGAAAGTTTAAACATGTTTGCTTAATAATGATTGATCTAGAAAAATAAAGTTGTCAGAGAATTGCATATTGCATTTTACAAGTGTTTATTTACCAGCCAGGAAAAAAATCAATGCTTGACTCATTATTGTTATTTCCGTTATTCCCAAGTTTTTATACTCTTCAGTGTCCAGCTTCGCTAGCATGTCATTTAACGTGTCCACAAAATCATTGACTCGAATATTGTTTTCTCTTCTGGACTTCATCACGCTTTTGAGGATGTCATTAAAAAATACCAGTTGCTCCACTGGGATAAAAGGTGTCATGCTAGAGAGGAATGGGAATGTCTCTAAACGTTTGAAAATTAACATAAGCACGTCTTTTAGTTGATTTTCTCCACTATACACAACATATTGACTGATTATACATGTTTTTCTTATCATGTTTTCTCACGGGCAAGTGGTAGCAGGAAGTTTACGTCCATGTCTTCTAAAGCTAACTTCTTAAGATTATTGACAAAAATATTATTTGGGTCATGAAGAGAATTTAACTTTGTGCCGAATCCACATCTAGCAATTACGTCACTAGTTAGAGCAGTATACATTCTAAGAATAGACGAGAAATAAGTATAATGCGATCATAAGTATACTTTAAAATAATATGAAATCTGCCAAGGAAATTTAACAAATCTAATTATACTTAATATCTTATTAGACAACGAACTTGGCTTGTACCTTTTCGGAGAAAATGGCTCTTTGTTCTCATGTTTAGTTAATACCGTTTGCATCCAGTCTTCTATCGTTTCAGACATTGCAATACTCATGGAACGAATCTTCCCGGTGGTCAGTGTTGGAGATATAAAATTTCTTACTACCTTCCATTTTTCGTCTTTCCAGACAAACAAACGCAATTTATGATTATGTTCAAAAGCATGTTAAATTAAAAGGAAAGCATTGGTGTCATGATTATAAGCTTTTAGGTCAAAAGAAAATCATTTATACTTACATGGAAGAATATCCATCATATCGTTAATAAGTTCGTGCCCAAAATCCATAATCCTCTTATTGTGGAAATGATCAAAATCTTTAATAAAAATAAGACGGACCAACTCTGGATCGGCAATGTAAATATGAGGGGCGCTACCTTCATAGAACTTCGACAATATAAGTAAATATGATTAAATTCACATTAGACATTAGCAAAAGTCTCTGGAAATTACGATTCCCCATTTACTACTTTACTTACCCCGTAAATCTTTCCGTACTTTTTCACATTTTCGGTGTCCTGCTCGTGAACGATTTTTTTATACACGTGAATATCACTTCCCCCAACAAAGGCCGGTGTTATAACCTTTGGCACTCCTTTAATTTTTTCCAATGTTCCATAATTCCAACGTGCATAAATTACTGCAGCCGTTACTAACCCTGTTAGGCCAGTAACTAGCACATAAATCAACCCAGTTAATAAGTCAATCATTGCAACAAAGAACTTATAAATGCAACCAATGTGATGATCTGATGATGCTCATCGCAAGACTGAAAGACGACTAAATGAGAATGCAATGCGGGTGCACACTTTGCTGTTTAAAATTGAATAGAGATAAAACGGACGAAAAGAATATAAGTGGGTAAGCCCCAGTTCCAGCACACCATGCAATTCTGAACTGAACGTCTCGTCAGCTTCTTTTCACAGAACAAACAAAATATTATACAAGAATGGCGAAAAATTCAAGTTGTGTATAAATGGTTTAGAAATAGTTTGATACTTTGTGACCTTGGGTCGGTTTGAATCATTTTTAATATTATAGCGAATATGAATGCATAGGGAACCAATCATTTAAGTTTTATAATTGCAGTTGGTGGATAGCATTTCTGTCAATTTGATTTGAACCTTATTTTATGCATCAGTTAATTAGATAAACAACTTTTATCTGTTCATCGTACAGTTTTCGGTACAATATTCAATAAAGTGTATTATTTCGGCAAATCAAGTTATAAAAACAACCCAAAGGAGAAATGTTATATCATCAATGCAATGTTTTTTGGGAGATAATTTTTATCATCGTACTGACTGTCAAGATAAAAAACCTATTGTTCGGCTCAAGCACAAGAATACCACAGCATCGCTGCGTGTTTGCGTGTTGGTCTAAAGATGAAAAATACTGTTTGTGAACTGAATTTCATGACAAAGTAGATAAAGAGTTGCTCATTTTGTGGGCTGAAAAGGTGACCTTGATAGCTAATTTCATAGCTTGAAGCAATATATTTCCACAAGCTTTGTAACTATGTGAGCATGATATCTGCTTTTCATTATGTAATATAGCGGTAGTGAACTCATATTTTAAACATTTTACTCTGCTTTATGTTTATACTGTACATTACATACTTATGGCCAGTTTTCAATTCTGTTTTTGAAGAGCAACAAAAACAGTCATTTGTGTGTGTAGGCGTCTTGAATGTCCGCGTACAAGGACATTTAAAGTACAAGATGTGCTCATTCATGATAAAGACCAAAACTAAATCCCAAGCCTTGTGTGTGATGACGATGAAAAATAAATGTGAATTGATGCTGCAATTTTATATGCATACCTTTTTTCTTTTTTAATCCGGCGCTTATACTCCATTTAGCATTTAATTATCATAGAAATTGTCACTATGACCACCAAGATTGTTCCATAACTACTAAGTTTTTATTGTAAACGTTAAACAAACGTAAAATGCATACTCAGTCACATAATAATTATAATAATCACGAACAACCATACTACTTCTTATTTTAATGTTGATTGATACAGCTAACCAGTAGTACACGCGAATGGTATGATTGTATGTAAATTTGTAAGGTACATTTTTGTTATAAATATCCAATCGTATTCTTGCACTTTGATCGCTTCTTCAAAGAGGTGCATGGTGCATGCATACAATCCCAACATCGATGAAAGTAACTACATGATAACATGATGATAAGTTTACCAATACGAAAGATAGCATCATTCGCTAATACAAATGAGCAAATCTCATGCGAAAGATGGATTATCCATTTATTCTAATTTTGTCAAGGTTGCATAGGCATTTCACTTCCAGTGCTTTCGCTTTCATCACCACGGACTCCCACACACTATCAATTATCAATATCACATTTACCTTTACCCAAATTATCATAATAAAAACGTTTGGTTTTCTTTCACAAAACAAGTGAAAGTGAGTAGAACTTGACATTTCCATTCAAGATTTGGGTCACCCTACATACAATATATTGACTATATGATGATGGATGACTTTAGTATTTCCTTTGAAGCAAGTGTATTTCGACTTGACTCAACAAAAGAGAGTGAAAGGAATCGGTTAGGATTTCAGTTTCATTTTGAAGATCAGCGGAATAAGTTTGCTTTCCGTTCAAAATGGATAGCAATAGCAGCGACAAAGAAAATAAAGAAAATGAAAATCGACGTGAGCGAAAAAAGACGAAGCCTCGTCCGCCCCCAACGGAGACGAAGGAAGTGGCTCAAAGTTCCAGAATTCCTGTACCAGATTCTATTCATTTTAATGGAACTCGAGAAGTTTACTTGGCAGATCTCCAAGAGAAGGTTTACATTGACGACGATGATGACGAGTTTGAGGAGCCTGGCAGAAGGAGGAGACGGTATCACAGGCGAAGAACCGCAAGAAGTCAGCGAATTCGGGACGATGGCAGTTTTGAAGATGACGAGGAGGATAGTGACTATGGACCACCAGGAATTTTGCACGAAAGAGGACCCAGAAGATTGAGTAGAAGGCCCAGCTCGGAGTTTGGGGCGAGTAGCATTGAACTGCTGGGACCCTCAGAGACACTAGAAACGGATGAAAGTGATGGGAGTGGAGAGTTGATGGAGAAAGGTGGTGGAGGTGATAGTGATGCCAACAGCAAGTTTAGCAGATTTCCGGAGAAAAAGGTGATTGGGAAGAAGCCAGTGAAAAGTGAAAGGAAGCCAAGAGAGGATGAAGGTGAGGAAGAGGAGAGGGGGAGAGGAGGACGAAGTGATAGAAAAGAGGAACGTCTTCCGTCGTCGACTGAAAGAAAGGGAGACAAAAAAGACAAAAAGAGCAAAGATAAACAGTGGGACAGGGTGGATGCTAAAAAGAAGGCAGTTTCTAAGGATAGAACGAGGCAAAAAAGTACTGCTGATATGGCTGCCGAGGAACTCAAGAATTTGTTAGATAAAGAAAAAAAGATGGGAAGTAGATCTCCAAGCAAGTCCCCTGCCAAGAAAAAAGCAGAAAGCGATAAATCGCCCAAGAGGTATGATAGATATGAGGAGGTTTCTCCAAGACGACGGAAATCTTCTGTTGTTCCAATGGAAAAGAAAAGTGATTATGAGAAGAAGGCTGAGTCAGGGGCGTCACCAAGAAGGTCCTCACGAACAACATCTCCAAAGAGATCTCCAAAGAGGACCGTATCACCCAAAAGATATGATGTGACGTCAACTTCGAGGAGAGCCTCACGGGCAACATCACCAACAAGTAGGTCGCCAGCAAAAGACAAAAAAGGTGATGAGGATAGCCGAAGCAGAAGAAGTAGTCAGCAGCCTTCTCGGCGTCCTTCCAAAGTGATCGATGGTCCTCCTGGTCTGGCCGTAAAAGACACAAGTGGCGAAAAATGGAGGGTTTCGCCTACCAGAAAGTCAAGCAGGGAAGCTAGCAGTACTAGAAGTAAACGAAGTGACTCTGACATTCCCATAAAAGTTGGTAGGAGACCACCTCCGCCCAAAGTTAACCCTACTGCTCCACGATGTGACTCTGTGGTTGACTTGAATGATATGTCAGAAGTGAAAATGACGGAAGATGCGCTGAGGGACTCTGCTGCAGGACTTCGTCTTTTACAGCTCTGCCAAAGTGGAGACTGGCATGGGGTGGATGGACATTTGCGCTATTTTGAAAAGAGGGTAAAGTCTGGAGCCATGGCTGATGCTAGACCACTGGCTACTTTGAAAGATGAGAAAACTGGATGGACTCCTTTGATGTATGCAATCAGGGATTCCAGGATACCCATGATGGACCGTATGCTGGACCTGGGATGTGATATAAATGACAAAAATAAGGAGGGGCTCACTCCCGTTTTCATAGGAGCCCTACATGCTCGAGAGGAAGTGATTCGATATTTGTTGGAAGATGAAGCTGATCCGTTTGTAATCACTGATCCAGCCAAACAAAATATTCTTCATGTGGCGTGCTCGAGAAAGTCGGGAAATACAGCAGCGATAGTTAAAATATTGTTGGATGTACTTCCAAAAGAGGCTAGACTAGAAAAGGATGCAAATGGTGATATCCCACTGTTTATAGCGACGCGCAACGGATTACGTTTGGCTTGTCAAGAATTATTAACTTTTTTGGCCCAGGAGCAGCTCACTTCAAAGGGTCCACCTCCTCAAGAAGATACCCCACTTATTATGGCTTCCAGAAACAAGGACGTGGAAACTATTAGAGTGCTAACAGATGCGGGGGCGGATGTGAACAAAACTAATGGCCAGGGTCAAACTCCGCTTCACATTGCGGCAGAAGTGGGAGACGAAAACTTGTGCAAGTTTTTCTATCTCTGCAAAGCGAATCCTCATTTGACCGATAATGAAGACAGGACTCCCATATTCCTTGCCGCTATGAATGGAAATACTCAACTGGTGGATTTGTTGGCAGATAAATTCAAAGTTAGTGTGTTTGAAAGGGCAAGAGACGGTTCCACATTGATGCACATTGCTAGTCACCATGGTCACCCGGAAACTGCCATGGCACTTTTTCGGAAAGGAGTTCCCTTGCAAATGCCCAATAAGGTAAAATATAATCACGCACAGCATGTTGCCTTAATAATCATGCGATGAAATGAAATACTTTAAAAATGAAATGCTTTTAAATTGCAGAATGGATCTCGTAGCATTCACATTGCTGCTCGACAAGGTCACCATGCCATGATTGCAAAACTGCTCGAGAAAGGAGAGAAAGTGGATGCAACAACAAATGACAACTTTACAGCCCTTCATATTGCTGTGGAAGCTGTGAAACCAAATGTGGTGGAAACGTTACTAGGCTACGGTGCTCAAGTACACGTGAAAGGAGGGAAGGATAAAGAGACGCCACTTCACATTGCGGCGAGGGTACAAGGGGGCGAAAAATGTGCTCAGATGTTACTGAAGTCAGGAGCTGAGCCTAATATCACAATGGAAAATGGAGAGTCACCTTTGCACGTAGCAGCCAGGTGTGGTCGTCTCCAAATAGTTGAGCTGCTTCTCAGAGACGGTTCCAATCCTCAACAAAAAGCGAAAGACGGAGACACTGCGTTACATTTCGCTTGTCGATACGGTCATTACAGAGTGGTCAAGGCTCTATTGGAACATGTAAAAAATAAAAAGGGTGGGGCCAACGAATGTACACTGTATATTAACATGGTAACTACAAAAGGAGAAAGTGCACTTCACTACGCAGCGAGGTTGAATGCAGCTCGAGTAAAAATATTGGATGAGGAGTTGGGCATGACGAGAGAAGAAGTGGGCACTAACATTGTGAAGCTGTTGTTGGATGGGGGTGCCTCAGTAAGCAGACTGACAAAAGATGTGAATGAGTCGTGTTTTCACTATGCTTGCAAGGAGGGTAACAATGACACTTTAAAGGAAATGTTAACTCGACTTGGAACGGTGGAATGCCAGAGGGCTTTGAATAGGCAAAATAACAAGGGATGGAGTCCTTTACTCATGGCTTGCAGAAGAGGTCATACGAACGTCGTGCAAACACTGTTGGATTTTAATGCGAGAGTGGACGTATTTGATACGGAAGGTCGGAGTGGGTTACATTTGGCGGCGGAGAATGGCTACCAAGAGATTTGTGGAATTCTGCTAAATGCGAAAGCGTTCATTAATGCGAAATCGAGAGTGGGACTTACTGCGCTTCACTTGGCGGCAACGAAAGGTTACACGAAACTTTGCTTATTTTTAATTCAGCAACATGGCGCTGCTGTGGATGCGCTGACGCTGAAAAAGCAAACTCCATTGCATTTGGCAGCGGAGAGTGGGCAGCTGGAGATTTGTAGGTTGTTGATGGGTTTGAATGCTAACCCGGACGCGACAGATGACAAGGGTCAAAAACCGATACATTTAGCTGCTCAACATAATCATGCAGATGTGATCAAGTTGTTTTTGAAGTCGAGTCCTCAGCTGGGTACCAGCTTTACAAAAGATGGAAGTACTTGTGCTCATTTAGCTGCCATGCAGGGTTCTATTGCTGTGTTGGAGGAACTGATGAAGTTTGATAAGCAGGGGGTTATCAATGCAAGAAACAGGAGTACTGACGCCACCGCACTACAATTGGCAGCTGAGGGTGGCCATGCGGAACTAGTCAAAACTCTGCTGGATGCTGGTGCTAGTGCCAGCGACGAAAATAGGACGGGTTACACCGCTGCCCATTTAGCTGCTAAAAATGGTCACATGAATGTTTTGGAAGCGCTGAGAAATGCGCAGGAGGACAGTATCAATCTGACAAGTAGAAAACTTGGAATGAGTGCCTTGCACATTGCTGCATTTTATGGGCAAACTGAGACAGTCCGAGATCTTCTCCAGTACATCCCAGCAACTGCCGGCACAGATCCACCAATCTCCCTCCAAACAGCGTTTATCAAAGAGCTCGGCACAGAATCAGGACTGACTCCACTTCACATGGCGGCGTACTCTGGGGAGGAAAATGTGGTGAGACTTTTGCTTAACTTCGAAGGTGTACAAGTAGACGCCCCAACTGCAAACCTTGGATTTAATCCACTACATTTGGCTTGTGGGGGTGGGCATACCAGCGTGGTGGGTCTTCTGCTAAGCAGATCTTCAGAGTTATTGGAAAGTAAAGACGCAAGTGGGAAAGCAAGCTTGCATATTGCTGCCACAATGGGGCACAAGCAAATGGTAGAAGTCCTGCTTGGGCAAGGTGCTGAAATTGACGCCATCGATAAAGAACTATGGACACCACTCATCTGTGCTTCTCAAGCAGGTCATCTAGACGTTGTCAAACTTTTGGTAGAGAGCGGAGCAAGTCCTCTGGCAAAAACTTCAAAAGGTCAAAGTGCAATTTGGTTTGCTGCCGCCGAAAATAACGTGGACGTACTGAGCTACCTCATGAAAAAGGAACATGACACTTATGGACTTTTGGAGGATAAGGATTTCGTTTATAATTTGTGCGTCTGCGGGAAAAACATTGACAACGAGCCGATCGATGAATTTGTATTGACTTCCCCAGCTCCTGTGGAGGTAGTCGCTAAACTGTCGGCATTCCTGGTATACGTTTCAACGAGAGAGAAAGAGCGAGCTAAGGATCTCCTAGCAGCTTCTGAGCACTGCAGTGCCATGGCAACAGAATTACTTGCATTGGCTGCTGGAGCAGAGTCAGCTTCCAAGGTGCTGGGTGCCATTGATCGAAAAGGTGTGGAGTTCCTTGATGTCCTTATCGAGTGCGAACAAAAGGAAGTAATAGCTCACACAGTGGTTCAACGGTATCTCCAAGAGATTTGGGTGGGTCAGCTAGTCGAATGGCCTGATTGGCAATTGCTTTTGGTGTTCCTCGGCTGCGTATTCGTTCCCCCAGTCTGGGTGACAATGTCTATACCATTCGGTCCCTCGTACAACAAAATCCCAATAGTCAAATTCATGTCCTACCTTACCTCACACATTCATCTAATTGTACTGCTTTCCCTAACTGCAGCCACTCCAATAGTACCCATACTACCAATCCGACAGAATCTTACCCCGTTTTGGTTCGAATGGATGCTGTTTGCCTGGCTTGGAGGACTTCTCATTGCAGAGATAACCAATCCTTCCGATAAGTCAGGACTGGGATTTTTCAAAATTTGTGTGCTCGTATTTGCATACATGGCCATTTTTGTCCATCTTGCCGCATTCTTCATTGACAAAGAAGAATATGGGACGGTGCTCTACATTCGAGATCAACTCTTCGGTCTCTCAATTCTTTCAGCTTGTATTCAAATCCTGGACTACTTGTCATTTCATTACTTATTTGGTCCCTGGGCTATTATCATTGGCAATTTGATGAAGGATTTGGCTCGTTTTCTAGCGGTGCTTGCCATTTTCATGGTTGGCTTTTCACTTGTTATGGTCGCACTCAATCATCCGTTGCACGAGCGCAGGGAAAAGGAGGCGGGGGAAAACGTACCCAGCTCGTTGACTGGTGGAATGGACTCTGGCGTGCTTCTTACTCCCATCGATGCCTTTGAAATGCTATTTTTTGCAATGTTTGGACTGGCCGATTGGAATGATTTGAAAATTGAGGTGTTGGGACAGCCAGGATGGACCATCGTGCTGTTCAAAGTATTTTTGGCTGTGTATCTTCTCGTTTCTGTGATTGTCCTCATTAATTTGCTGATTGCCATGATGAGCGACACTTACCAAAGGATTGAACAGCAGTCGGACATTGAATGGAAATACGGACTGGCAAAGCTAATTAGAAATATGCAGATAACCACGGCAACGGCCAGTCCATTAAACTTGTTTGTGGATTGGGGAACCTGGATTTACAAAAGGGTTAAAAAGGCCAGACAGCCAAAAAATAAGCTGCGATGGGATCAGGGTCCTGACTTGGGTGGATTAGGAGCCGTTGGGGGAGGGCCTCCAACAAAAAAGGGAGGAGGAGCTGGTACAGGGGGAACTGAGGTGAAGCAAAGGTGGCAAAAGGCTATAACTGCTAATATGACAAAAGGACAGGACGCGCATATGAAATTGAGTGCAAATCAATTGGGACCTGGTGGTCAAGGGGGTGGAGAGGATGGACTGGGTGACAGCCAGTTGAGTACTGGCGCTAACAACAGGATAGAGAATGTCACGGACTGGAAAATAATTGCCAAAAAGTATTACACTTTGATTGGAAAGGAGGAACCTGTAGAGGCCAGGCCAGATGGGGATAAGACGGGAAGTAGGCAGGGAAGTGGGAGCACAATGGGTAGTTCCATGATGATGATGTCCAAGCAAAACATTTAGAAATAATTCATTGTTCGATATGCATATATAGCTGTAAATTTTTCTACTGTATTTTTAACAGTTATGTAATTTAAAAAAATATCCAATCTGTTAACTGCATTTATTTATAAAATGTTGAAAATAAAAATACCTATTATCTTTTCATAAAGTCTTGCAGATACATTCATATGTTTCAAGCAACCTAGATGGCGTTCACTGCGTTCTCACCCTTAAAATGCCAGTATGCTACTTCGCTAGAGATTATATATGTATGTCCATCCATATATCTATGTACAGGTAAAAAAGTTAACTGATGGATTAAGTCATTCAAATTGTTCCACATTTGCGTTCAAATCATCATAAAAATGCATTTGGTTTGATTTCTCAATTATTATTTTTATTTCGCAGAATATTCTCCATTCAATTTTATGCATGTGACATTTTTATTTATAATAATCAATCAATATCGATTGTTTTAAAACATAATTAATGTACTTGTAATATAATTAGCACTACCAAAGTACTTTTTTCTCTAGCTAATCACTCTTGGGTATTTATATATCCTTGTTGTACTTGCTAGACATTTTGTTACAATTACTTTCATAATCCAATATACATGCATACTAAACGATCTTTCAGAATGTACAATTCTTTCTTCAGTTTTTTTTAAGTTCACTCAAACTTAAATACATACATATACACACGTACAACATGATAGATATGAAATATATTATGCAATGTGTGCAAATAACAAGAAATACATACATTCTGGTATATTAAAACTTTTTTTTTTGAAAATTCTTACATTTAGCTAAATTATATATGTGTGCATTTATTTATATATATTTGCCTTACTTACATAATGTAATGATTAGCTTATTTAAGAAACCCAGGATTCAATTGCGGGCTCGTTTATATCTTTCAATAAGGTCAATTAGTACACTGTTTTTCACTATCAAACAGAGAGAGAGAGAGAGTAGACTCTACAGTTTTTCTAATAAACTACACTCATAAAAGTTTAAAGTTCACAGCTTGTAATAATACACTGATGTATGTAAAGTACGTATAATAAGTTTTCTTATTTTTTGTCTCCGTCATATCCTTCATTCAAATCATGTTGCGTGGGTGGGTGATGGTGGTAGAGGCTTAAACTTATAATCCTACTCAATTCACCAGTTTTTAATCACCAGCATCCGGTTCTAGAAGCAGTTCTCCAGGAAATATGTAGCATCCCGCCGCGTCCTTCAACTCTCAGCTGGACTGAAGATAATGAGTTTCAAAATCCAAACCTAAAAAAGAATTGCAAAATAAAAAATTAGACTACATTTTTTATGTTTGTTGAAATGAATAAAAAAAATGAACAAAAGTAAAGTAAATGTTTTGCGTACCCTTACCGGCAGCCACGGTCATGTTGGAATAATGCGCTGCCGCGGCTGCACTATAATCCGCTGCCAAGTGCAAGTCAGTCCAGTTATCATATCGTCCTCCAGCTGTGGCCGCTGCTGCTGCCCAGTGATGCGCCGCTGCAGTGTCCCCCTTGACGGAACACTGAGCTGGAGTAGGAATTCCTGGAAATCTTGCTGCTGCGGCAGCTGCTGACGTGCTAGGAAACAAGAAGCTACCGTATTGCGCTGCATTAAATCTACTTGAATGGATCGAACCAGCAGGAATTTTGTGCGAATTTTTTGTGGAAATCCCAAGAAGAACGGATTTTTTTTGATGAAAAGTAAAACAAACACAAAAAGAAAAAAAACAAAGAAAAAAAAACATAATTCAAAGATCAAGAAAAAGTAAACACAAACAATTTGACATTGTGCAGTGCAGTGTGATAAAAGCACTACAATTAAATATGTGAGAGTGTGATGGGGAAATGTGTACCTGGATGTAGAGCTCATTGGAGAGTAGGCAATGTCGGTGGGTCGATGATGATAACTTTGGTGGTGATGATGATGAGTGCCCAGGCCATAGTGCCAGGGATCTGCTTGGGGATGATGATGAGCAAAACCGGAAATGGAGGCGGAATAATCCATTGCAGTTCCATAAAAGTCGGCAGCGCCATAGGCGGAAGTGAGCGCAGAGTGTTTGGCGGGTTGGTAGTTGGAATTCCAGAAGGAGGCAGGAAAGTTGCGAGTGGACATGGGCAGAGCTGCAAATAATTTGTTTAATACTTAATGGTTGTGAAAAATGTTATTTTTTCTAGAAGAAAATAAGGATTTTAAAGAAAATTCATCTAACCTTTTGATGACTTTTCTCCTGAATAAGGAGCACTGAGCGCTCGATTAAAATGTTCCTCCACAACCCTCGCCGTGTTGCCATCATAGTTGACATAGAGAATGCAGTTTGCTGAGAGATACTGTGCTCTGGTTCCTCCTCCCCCATTTCCGTCCCCATCCTCTCCACCCTGTCCAGGATCACTGCTTGCATTTGTCGTTCTGCCGGGAGACTCATCATCACTAATATCTCCTTGTGCACTTGTCACCGTTGCTGTGGCAGTTGATGAGGATCCTCCTCCTGTAATGTTGTGATGACTAGAGGACGCTGAGGAGGAAGAAGATGAGGAGCTTGGACCACCACTCCCTCCAGCATGACTGAGATCTCGGCTTGTCGCTGTCGCTGAAACTGCGCTACTACTTAGATTCAACGAGGGATACGTTGACGTTGAAGTCGAGGAACCATGAAGTCTGTGGTGGTGATGGTGATGAGATGGGTTGTTTGACGTGGAGGTGGATGACGACTGGTGATGTGGATTGCTGTGGTGATGATGGGAGGAGGAGGATGAGGCTGAGTGGTGGTGATGAGAATGATGACTGTGATGTTGCGGGTGTTGTTGGGATGCGCTCGTGATTGTGGCTGAAATGGAACTGGAGCTACCACCCCCGCCGCCACTGCCGCCCCCTGAGGCACATGATGGCGTTAAAGGTCGTCTTGCACCATTGTTGTTATTGTTTCCACTGCTATTACTAGCATGACTAGAGGCGGCTGCTGCTACGGCCAACGAAGAAGGTGAGTGGAGGTGGGGAGGTAGAAGGGACAGCGTGTTGAGAAGGGAGGGAGCATTGTGGGACTGAGGTGGCAGAATAGAAGAGCCAGTTGTGGAACCAGGACTGCTGTACGCAGAGCTTGCATTCGAGTGCGATGACTCGGGGGGAGAGGGTGCGTGGGGAAATTTGAAGGATTTCTAGATGAAAAAGATATCCCATTAAATAAATACACGGTAGATTTAAAACAAGCAATTAGACATGCTTGTTAAGCATTTTATTTATGTTTTCTTTATTTTCCACAGAGGTGGCCATTGCTTTACTGCCTCACCGAAACAATAAACTAATATATTGGACAAGATAATCGTTATTGTTGCCGTCATTGTTTATTTGTCGATGCGTAACCATAAACAAAGTTTACTTCAAAATCTATCTGATCCGATCAAAAAACCGTTCAAAATCTCAAGTGGAGCGGAACCGGTTTATGTTTTGAGATGCTACTGCTTTACTGCAGTATGCTATGAGAAAGAAATAGTATAGTGTATTGTTTTGCCTTTCTATCGTACTGTAATTGTAGTAGTGGCTTAGACTCAATGGAGGCACACTCATTTACCACATACATTGGAAAACAATAAAAAACACTCAATGTTTATAATTGTTAATTAGGTTTATGACCGTCTAAAATTTATTGCTGTCATTTTGTTTCTCTTAAAATGCCATTGCAAAATTATTTCTTTTTATTGCAGAGAAGCGTAAAGCTTTCGCTTGGTATGTGTAACTTGAGGAGTCTCAAGTTACCCCACAACACGCTCCTCGCCAATAAAAATACCAAAAATTATGGGATTTTTATGGGATTGCGGTTGGATAACAAATAATAGTTTTATTTTCATAGCACTTACTACCAAACAAGCAGGTGTGGTCGTATATTCCTTAAAGTTAATATATTTACAAATAATGTAATTGTGTGATGTTATCTTACCTTGAGATTATCGCTAGCAGTCCTGTCACAGGACGACGAGCTGTACGTCATAGCATATGGCTGATACATAACTGTGCAGCTCATCGTGTGCTCTGTGGCTTCCGCTCAACCATTAAGAAAAACAACACAATTTTTTTTTTAAATGAAGTACTTTAAAAGTCACTAATAATGACCACGATATCAACTTTTGAAATGTCACTATTTTCCTGACTTTTGGTCCAAGTCCAAAGTCGTGACCAACACAGCTTTATTTATAACAGGTTGGTTGTACGTTTAAGTTAGTTTTCACTTTTGTCGTTTTCACTGATGAAATTGTTGTACTGTATAGACATCAAATGTCAAAATTTAAGTATATTTAAATATCTGTATAAGTTTTGCTGTACTTTCAATCGAAATAAATATCTCCGCAGATTTTCAATTAGTTTCACTACGTCTAGTTCAAAAGTTCAATCGTATTTGACCAGAAAGTTTGGGAGGACTGCGTTGATTTATATTTTTGTCCAGTAAACAACACAAAAGTAAAAAATCTTTCCGCTTATTTCAGAGTATTCCACTTTAAGTTCCGCTACAAAGTAAGTGGTAGAAAAGAGCCAGAGTACATTTTCATCAAATCCTCAACAAAGTGTGGTGGTGGTGTAGATAGAATGGAATTCCTTTTTTAATTTTTTCACCCTTTTCACAACTTTAGAACAGCTTTTCAATTGAGGAAAGTATGCAATTCTCTCTTTAAAAAAAGGCTCAAATGACTTTGAAGTGAAAAGATAGAGAAATTTTCTCTCTCTGAATATTTTTTTGTTAGAATTCCACACACGAAAACTCCGAAACTCCACTGCACTTTTGTAGAGATGTTGGATGATGAAGAAAGCGGAGAAATAAAAGTGGTGGTTAGTTGTCGTGGTGAAGGAAAGTGAAGTAGACACGCACACTGTAGCCCTGTAGCACACTACTGCACAGTAGTAGTAGTCAAGTCAACTGAGCTCAGTGAGTGTAGAGAGTTGTGTGAGTGAATTGTTGAAAAGAGAGAAAAGAACAAAGGGAAAAGGGATTCCTCGCATTCCCTCTGGTTACTCAACAAAACTAGTGCAGTACAATGTACAATATACAACAAGCCTCTATCCTACTCGCTGCTTTCTCCCTTTCTTCTATTTTTTTTTCTGCAAAATTTTGTAGGAAAGTCTATACCAGTCCATAGAATAGAACTATCCAAAAAACACCCTGCGTACCACTCACTCAAGTTAAGAGTCAATTTCAGTTGTGTGAGATGAGGAGAAAAAGAGCTCTGGTGTCTGATGATGACGATGATGATTATGCTTGCAAGCTCTCAACTTTACCATATCCATCCATATCGCATTTTATGAGACTCATCCTATTTTTTTGCTGGGATGAGATTGTGTGTATGTGCTCGTGTGATGGACTAGTTTTCTCCTGTGAAACCTTCTCTTGTTCCAGCCCTCTGGAGTGGATGATGATGGTGGAGACAGGCAGTCCCACCGTTTCCTCTTGGAACACTCTACTCCACCCTGCTGCTATGCTGCTGGAGAGAAGTGGCCTGGCCGTGTATGGATATATAATGTGTATTCCAAACTGGATTGAAGGAGACAAGATGGAGTATACACGACAATAGTAATAATGTACTCCTCCTCAACAAACTGACCAATTCACTTCACTATATCTACTCAACTCGCAGTATTTTTTCAATGATGTGGTGATGGTGGTCTTCTTTTCACTTGTTCACATTCATGTCAATATAGTAATAACAATACTTGTTTGTGTAAAAAATAATGTTGGAGAGCTGTTTGGAAACATGGAGAGAGAAGGAAAGTTGCTCATTGGCCACTCTGGTTGATTTCCGGTTTCCTGCGGTGGTACACAGTGGCGGTGGCTGTGACGTGACGGTGGCCCGGTTCTCAAAACTTTGAGAATATCATGATTACTCAGAATTTATGTCCATAAACTCACTTTTTACTGGAAAAAATACGTAAAAAACGAAGAAATGTAGGGAAAAACTGGTTATTATTAACAATGTTAACTTTATGTGTGCTAATTATGATTACAAGTTATTATGCTATTTTTTCTGTCGATATGGCTTGTTCAGTGTAAATATGTTTTAAAAGACTTTATGATCGTGATCATGTGCTTGTTGACAGACTGCTCCGGCAAGACTGACAAAACGATGCCGAGCTGATGATGAGATTCAAAAGAATCAGTAGCTGAACAGCGTATTCTACAAAGCAACAAAGCGAAATGCAATCTATAGAAACAAGCAAGGCAGCCAAGTGTCTCATCTACAAACTCACAATCAGCCTTGTAGGCAGTAGGCATATACAGTCATCTTTTTTTCTCAATCCTTCCCCTTTTTACATGTTGGAGCACTTTACTTTGTGTGTATCTAACAAACCAAGAGCTGAGAGAGCTCAGTTAGTCGGCTCATCTAGTAATCACACATGTTAAAAAAAGGATTGGATTCTCTTCTCAGGTTGTGTGTGTGAGAGCCGTTTAAGCCAACATTTTACTCATTATTACAAGCTCTCCACTTACACAATACTTGTTAACATATCATGTTTGCTAACTTGGTTGAAAAAGAGCTGAGACTCAGAATAACCCGTCTCATTTTCTTTCTTGCTCGCTTCTCATTTCCATTTCCTTCTCCTTCACACTGATTTTTCAAGTGTTTTTTCTTCTTCAAGATGAACACAAGGCAACACATGCATGTCTACTCCTTCGTAACATGTGGCCAGTTTTTACTACGACGATTAAAACTACTACTTTTTAACTGACTCACCATCGCACCAAGCACCACCACCACCACGATAGCTTTAATGAGTGAGCACAGCAGCAGCAGCATGATGCCATGTGAAGCCAAAAAAAAATCAAGTCAGAAATCACCTTGTTCATTCTCTCTGGTCTTTGGTCTCTTCTCTGGTCGGTCCATCCGTTTTTGTTTTTGCCTGCCTGCCTGGTTTGCAATATGAGCAAGCTCATAAATACTTTCAGCTTTCTTGCTTACTTTTTCTTCTTTCATTGTCAGCTTTTTTAATTGGTGCGATGTGATTTCTTTTGAGAAGCAAGCACCACCACCACCGTACCATTTTATTTTTTATGTGATTTCAATGAGCTTCCCCATTTAACTATCAAGTCAGACAGACAGAGAAGAATTAAAATATACGAACTTGTTTACTCTATTCATTTATTTGAGAAAAATAAATCCGGTGATGTTGGTGGTGGTGGTGGTAGTTTGTTTTTCGCTGTTTATTCTTTTTTTGCATCAGCAGAGCATGGCGTAATAGCAGCTATAAGATAGAGTAGAAAGCAATAACAATAACAATTTTCCTTTAAGGAAAATAAAATATAGAAACTACCAAGGCAAGTGGATATACTTAACTTAATATAAGGAATAAGTTCATGTCATGTCTTTTGGCTTCTTAATTACTCTTGCTCACACATTCATAAAACTCTCTCACATTTCATCTCTCCCTCTTCATCTTTAACTTGTAGACTTCTTTTCTTGTTCTCTTGTCTTGTAAGTAATGTATGTAGTGTGTAGTTACACCAGTAATAATTTAATATAAAACAATATCCAACTATTTTATACAATTTCTCATTATCTTCATGTCTCATCACAAAAGCTACACTCGTAAACCATTTTTCGTTTTACCAGTTAGTATCGTGATAATACTTGATATTTATTTTTGCATGCGTTTGCAAATTATAAATTGTAAAAATAACAGAAAAAAAATCTGTGACAGCAGCAACACAAAAAATATTGTAAAGTAGCAAATCAGCAAAAAAAATACTTATAATAGCTCTTATAATATAATGCCCCTACTGACTTTTGAATGATAAGATGATGATGATGATGATAATCACAAAATGTAATAATGTTTCTCATTAATTAAATTCGCATTAATAAAATACTGCTGTGCTGTTCCCTTTTGAGACTCTCAGCTCTCTATGAAAAGTCGTATATTTTTCAAAGATATTTTTTATGCTTTTTAATTGTGTACAAAAGGTAGGTAGTGTGTAGTTTGTAGATGTGCAGTGAGCTAAATGGGAGAGATGGATATCTCACACAAAAGCTCGTTTATTTAATTCCTTCTTTTGCCACGGTTGACAGACTGGCTTAACTTGACTAGTTTAAATACTTGACTTGCTTAATGCTCTGGCTGCAGGGCTTATCAGTTATTTATATCAGCACTTCAACAGCCGCAACAGCAGCGCGATGAATGGATGGATATGTTGTTTGGCTGTTGGATATGGTGTGGGTTTCAGGTTTATCGCAATTATGAGAGGATTAAGAAAGGTGAAGAGCGAAGGAAGAAAAAATATACAAGAAAATAATAATAATTAGTTGCTGTATTGTTGATGATTTCGCTATAATTATAATTATTGAATTGCTATTATTCTTACATTATTCATTATTACAACTAAAAAGTTATTTATCTGCACGTTTGTAATTCTTCTTATTGTCTGTCATGAAAACATGAGAGAGAAAAAATTACAAAGTAATCATACTCGCCCATCTCATCAAAAAAGGTAACAATCGGATTTTCATCATTTTAGTAATTATCTCCCATTACTCCACACACTTTTCTAGGTAATTGTTACCAATAACTTATAATTACTGTAAATAATTTTGCATTGTTATTATTAGCAAAATGTACAAGTGCTCACGTACTTCATTTGTTCCCTCTTGTTATAAATTCATGCTACAATTATTTTACTCTTCTCACAATTTACCCCTTTCAAGAAAGCCGACATTTCGTTTTCATTGAACAAATTGATAGCTTGATTGAGAAAAAAGGGAAGAGATGCAAAGAATATAAATGACCGATAATGGGGAAAATTGAGAACTTTTTATTTTGTTACGGTTGCCTTGTCAAAAAAAATAGTGCGATGTGATGATGTCCGGCTGCCGCCAGGTCGGTTTGTTTATAGCAAAGATTTTTTTTACAAGTGGGACGTGACGGGGTGAAGATACGAGACATTAACTTTAATCGAATTACTTTTGAAAATTAGTCGGTGGTGGTATCATCTGCATAATACTTTGATCATTTAAAAAAAGAAGGGAATGTTCAAAATATATAGTGGCTGATAAAAAAAGGTTAATATGAATGTTCCCATAAGAAAATGCAAGTAATGTATCACCATCACCCACGATCCCCGACACTATTTCGTTTTCTACCTACAGCAGAGTCGTATAAGCCACTCTTTGGCTGGCATGTAGACACACTCTTTAGTTCACTTCCTTTTGACATGACATGGCTTTTTGTCTTATTGCCGATGATTTCCATCGTATCACCACCACAATCGCATTTGCATTAGCAGATGCGTGCTCACCATTTATTTCTCTCTTTCCATCACTTTACTCCACTTTAGCTTGGTCAGTTCAGTGTTTTATTGCTTACGTGCTTATAGGCATAGGCGTATATACAGTGGTGATGCATATGTGGTCTTGTGTAAGTCTACTTTGTTGTTTTTATGTGATTATGAGAGCAATAATTTATCCGCGTGAAAGATAAGTCATCGATCGCAATCAGCGTAATAAGCCACATTTTATATTTACTACCAACAAGCCTCACAACAAACAAAGCACAATACTTACTACCTCAGTGCTCACTCAACTGACTCGACATTTTCATACGCTTTTTTGAAATAAAGGCTTTCTAGACCATTTTCTCTTCTTCTTTTTGTTTTCTTGTCGACATATAATAATTTATTTATTTTGCTGTATTTACCACACACATAACATATAACATGCTATTTTTATCCGCTTGATGAAAATCAAACAAAAGCCGCTCACCTTTACTCTAACTTGACTTGACCTGGCCAGCGAGAGAATAATAAGTCGTGATAAGAAAGTTGAGATATGATGATTGAAGCATGAAATAGCTTGAGTTACTGTGGATTTATATATTTATTATGATTATTGAGAATTTTTGCTGACAGCAACTTAAGTATACTATGATTGAGGTGTGTTAGAATAAAAGAATCACAAAAAAATTGGTGTCCATTTCGTTTAAAACGAAATAAAGTTTGTAGAAAATAAACTGCATAATATTATTATAAATAGTTTGTTAGCCAATATATACAAGC
>JAQFZH010001453.1:0-21209 GCA_034695485.1 Entomobrya nivalis
AGTATCATCCAAGTTGCTTTATCAAACACATTAAGCAAGCCTTTCAGTTGGTTAATCCAGTGAATTTGGTCTTTGTGACAACTTATAAACCTTAGTCGTTTTGTGTGAAATATAAATCCTATGCTACGAAACAAAGCTGGGTGAGACGCCTCACTAGGAACAATGTAAGGATACATTTTTGGATGAAAACGAGGGTAAATGTTTCCAGGGCACAACTTTTTTGCGGAGTTTTCATCAAAGTAAAATCTTAAATAGTCCACAGCTTTGAGTAAAGTTATTGTTGAGTTCTCAGGAATAATTGTTTGTATTGCATGCAAATCCCCCAAGTATAAAATCAAGTCAGTAGAAATGTCTTCAAATAATCTGACATCTCTTAAAACACCTTCGCGCGTGGGCTTGTAGCTATTGCTCTTACTCAAATATACTTCAATAGAGTGTCGACTTGTATCTGCTAACGAATTGAGCTTATTTATGTCACTTAACAGCTCGAAATAATTGTGTTCTTGAAAAGTATTTATGAATACTATTTTGAATAGATTGCAGTGATCACAGAATCCGCAGTGTACATAAAAATCTCCCTCGTCGCCAAACATTATCAAAACGAATACATGCTCGGACATCTGAACAACTTGTGGGTTTCCAAGAACTGATGCTATCCATGTTTCTCCGCTGTTTGCATTGGAGCAGCTTGAATATTCCGTGACATCACAAACTAGTAAAGAGAATTGCGGAATGGTATTCAGATATTTGAATCTCCAAAACTGATCCGGACGGTTATATCCGAAATGTAGCCAAATTATATTTTTTAGTATAACGCCATAATAAGGATGTTTCCGGTATAATTGGGGAGCTTTTTCTTGATTTGGTGGATGTAAATAAATGTTTGCTTCACAGTGGCTCTTTTTTGCTGAGAGTTTGAACCGATCGGTAAGTATAGATCGAATATATTTAATGGAAAGATTGCTGATTTGCAGTAAAAAATATGTTGCATTGTTGTGATTATCTCTTATTTCGCTTTGGTTGACTCGAGACCAAATGGTTTCAAATACCCATTCGTCGTAGTTTTGCCCATTTGACGATTTCCACTCAAACGGAAACAATGCATCCCTGTCAGGATAGGCAAAATAGCGGAGCAGAATAATGGGATGAGTTAATGAAGGAAAATTGATATTTATACCGTTGATGTTTATTACTCGTGTTATACAGTCGAAAAATGCATTAACTGCAGTAATTTCTTTAGACTGGGTTGGTAAATGCCATTGGGACGTGCAAGCTGGCCAACTCACTAAAGCTATTAATATTATATTCCGATTCATTTCTGGTCCTTCTCAGCGATAGTATTACTTTTATTAAGATCAAAATAATTTGCTCGTCCTTTGAATTTAGTCGGCTTGAGTTACAAGTTTAAATTTTCTTTTTTATTGGGAACAATTAGTTTATTCCTATGATTTGTGTATTGATAGTACAATACATGTACGCTATGTTAATATAGACTTTGCTTAGAATATATTCAAATGAGCTAGTTCAAAATTTAAGCTACAAACGGGCTTAGTATTCTGCGAATTTTTCACACGTGGACTTTTTAATAAATTACTTCCTCTCAGACATGTCGCCGAGAAAATATTTAATAAGTTTTAAAATAGTGACGTAATGAGTAATGTGCTTCGACATTTAACCATCCACGGCAACGTGTACCTTAAAAAAATTCTAGTGATATAAATTTCTCTATATAAAAATAATCCACTTAAATATCAAGTTTTACTTGAACATGACACGCGACCCGTTATTGCCACGCGCCAATGAGCCACGCCAATAATTAAAAACAAATAATTAAGCTTTCCCAGACATATTATATAAAGCCCATGTCATAATGAAAACAACTGTCTAATATTGACATTTCCAGTTGAATAATGTGTTGGTTCCTTTCAAATTGAAGGCTACTACACACATATGTTGATCAAACATTTGTCTTAAATAGTATATTTGATTGACGAATCAACCTACTAAAGATTTAAGCTATTTATGGTGACATAACGAAGCTATCAACGTTGCTCACGAATAACTAGATTTTTGTTTTTCGACTAACTAAGCTAGAACATTTTCTCAGAAGTTTCTTATCAGCATACCTAGTTTTCCTAACAAACATATAATCTTATTTATTCTACCTTGATGTTTCCCAATAATTTTTAACATACACTAAAGGGGAGTAGCGTACATGTTATATGAGCTTGTTAAGCAAAGTTGAGTTATATGCATAAAAAATCTCTAAAGAATTATTCATCAATCCAAGTCAACTTGAATCGATATCCGAATAACAGGTTCAAATACAAAAAAGCATACATGCATAAATGTAATGACAACATTTTATAATAAGTCACAACATAATCTTGTTGGCATAACTTACGAGGGATGATATTCAACCCATAAGCTCAGATCGGCTTTCTATTTTGGCCATAGTTAGGTACTTATATGAGACAATTATTCCCCAAACCATTCTTCTCAATGGCCACCTATTCAGTTTTAGGACGACTTCAAATTTTTACCTGTACCACAAGTAACTACTCTTTGTGATAGCTTTATGGCTTCCTCTCCCTTTTCCAACATCTAAAACTTATTCTATGCAAAATTAAGATAAAACCTACTGCAAGTTATGTCAAACTTTGCGACTTCGTGGTTTAAAAAGAAGTCAAACGTATGTCTGTATAATTCTACAATGAATAATGACTATGAAGCAAAGTAAAACTGTAAATTTTGCAATATTTCTTGAGATAGTGCAGATGTAAATATGTTCAAACTACTCAACTACTTTAAGTTTAGGTTTTAAATTTAGTCATTTTTCAATAAGTTGGTTACAATTGTAAAAAAAACTTGTTTATATTAGTCGTACAACTAGGTGGCATTTCTCTATGCTCGTTAGTGAACAAATAATGCATCCTTGTCATTTGTGTAATAAGCATATAGATGTGATAAGTTTTTAGTTTTGTATCTAATTTGTGCACAAATAAGTTCTCTGGGGTTGTTTATATTAACCTAAAGCTTAAGAACGAACAAGCAAAGTAGTTGTCTATGGTTCAGGTAGGAACATCGAAGTTGTCTTAAAACTGAATATGTGGCCATGGAGACGAATGGTTTTTGGAATAATTATTTTATATAAGTACATATGGCCAAAATATAAAGCCGATCTGAGCTTATATGTTGAATATCATCCCTCTTGAGTAGTTTATATGCATAATTAGAATGCAAATTTATGTTTTTATTTGTTTGAAAGACGGAACAATAAGTTTTACATGTCAACTATGTTTCGAGTTTTAAATCACATGAATAATAGAAGTATAAATCACAAATACTCTTGCAATGCTACTTTCTCCCGTTTATGAATTATTTGGCTTGCATGATGAAGGATATTAAGTGTGCTTCTAACATTTTCAGTTTGCTAGCAAGCTTTTTAAATGCAAAAGTTAAGGTTTTCTTTTATTTTAACCTTAAAAAATGTATATGCCGGAGTTTTCATCAGTAAGTGAAGCATAACTTGGCGACGCCTCGTTGTCTGAATAAAAACTCAACAATGTATAGACAGATTTCTACCAGGCAGTGTAGTCCACTTCACGAAAATATTTTACTCAACGCTAAGGAAATAATCACAGTCGCATCGTATTTAAGACTTCAGGAGTATAAAAAGTTATGATTTTCTTGGGCGTTCCTAATTTGATCAGTAAGTGAGTAAGAATATTGAGACTATATTTGCTTATTTATACAATTAGCTTAGTTATGAACACGCAATGTTTCATTTTTTCAAAGAAGAGATCAATGTTTCGTGTTTTTCAATTTATGTAATACACCTCATGACACTTATCATGCAGGTTAATTTGCTGATATCCACAAATAGTATTTAAGTAAGCACTCATGTATTTAAATGCTACTAAAAATGATGTACAAAAGTCACATAACATCGCCAGGAAAACAGCAGATACATAAATAGTTGAGCGTTTCAAAAATCCTATAATTTTTACTAAGAAAATTTCGATACAAGGTCAAGGGTTAATACAAAAAAACTTACACGGGAAACAAAAAAAAATGACTCTCAAGTTCGACATCGAAAAATGGGTTTTCCAGGGTAACTTTTAACAGAGATTCTAAATTTATTTTTAAGTAAGACAAAGATTTTAAGGCTCAAATTCTACCCATAGGTACGTCATGTTGAATATTATTGTAAAATTTTACAAAGATTTGAATTTGGTGATAAGTTTGCAGAAGACCGGTAAAATGTGAGGTTTGGCTTGCTTTTGTTCAATCAAATGTTTAAATATTTCATACAGAAACCATCCCCGAAAGTTGTTCAAAACTTCATAAATAGTCGACTTCGAAAATATTCTTATCAAAGACTCTCTTGTAAGAATTTTTTTAAACCAGAAATTGTAATCGCTAAAATTCCGCTTTATATTTAATGTTAGTTTTGCTGTTAGTTTAATGTTAGGATATATCAAGCATGTATGTAATTTTTAGTCCCTTGATACTTGTTAAAATGATATTTAGTTTAGTGTACTTATTCACTGTTTCATTCAGAAATAAGTGTTTAAACTATAAGAGACTATAGCAGCTTAAACCTTCGATGCAAATATTCAAGTACGTAGTTTAAAAAAATGATTACGGATTATTGCATTAAAAATGTAAATATTGTATATTGCGTATCTAAGTTCATATTATTATTAAGTCCGTATTTATTCATTTTAAAAGTCACATTTCGCAAATACAGTACGGAAACTTGCTAAGCAAGATATTATTTAATTATACAGTCAAATTTAAATTCTCTATTTAATTCCAATCAATTACCTTCTCATCCAAATTTCAACAATATTATGCAATTAGATTTCATCATATTACCTTAGGTCCTAGTCTCTAACCATATGTTTTCAAGTTTATGTGAACGACAAAATGAATCTTGGTTTATTGTTAATCGATCATTAAACACAACGACAATTTTATCATTACAGCAGTAAATGAAAAAGTTTATATTTGCATATTTTTGCACTGATTTGTCTGTGGCAGCTTTTTATCTTTTCACTTTGTTCGCTGTATTGAATAAAAACGTTGGTTTCCTGGGTCAATTCGACTAAAAGAAATGCGTAATTGTCACAATGGATTTTTTAGGATTCGCAAACACTAAAAGGCAAATGCAAATCAACTAAAATATTTGCTTTTTAGTTTAGTTTGTTTTATGATAAAAAAATTAAGCTTGTTTTTGTAATTTTGAAGCGTAGCATAGTAATGGAGACGTTGCATAGCATATTTGAGCAAAATCAAATTGTAATGCAAGTAATAAATACTATTCGTATGCAGACATCTTTGAGAATGTAAAAAGGGTACATTATCCACTTATTGATTCATTTACAAATAACGTTATGAAAGGAGGATTTTTGAAGTGCGAGTGTCTAATAAGCTTAGTGTCTAACATAAGTAAACTATTGCCTCTAACCACTGCTATCCCACCATTACTTAATTTATTCAGTATAATTTGCTACTAGTGGTTAACCACCACAACCAATTTTAGGTTAAGCGTGTGCATACAATAAGCGAGTACTTCTACCTCCTAACACATACCAGCAACATATCCTTACATCCGCCGATTTTTTTTATCATTTGGCTGTCATCATATTTACAGAAAACTAATTAGAACACTGTGAATTTTGGCATAATGCTTGTTCACAGAAATATATAAACATGACAGTGTGAGCACCATTTACAGATTTCGAAGTAAATGAAATCTTGTGGAAAATTTGCACTGCAAATAAAGTAGTGCAACTCTACATGTTTTACTAAATTAAACTGGTCCAATTATGTTTTCTTAAATTAAACGTAAGAACTTGAATAAAATAGAATTAGGGCATACATATTTTTTTCATGTCAGGACCCTATTTCAAACTGCTTCTAAATTAGTATTGTGTAAGTTTCGATAAGTTTCGTTGTACTTTACAATGTCAAGGTTTAATGCAAAATAGTGCTATAATGTATTTCATGTGGCTTGCTTGTACGCAATAATCTTCGTCAATGCACAGGTGTGAAAGTTTACATTTTGCCAATTAACTGGATACCACGTGTTTAATCAACTTAGTGAAGCATAAATAAAATATTCATATATAACATCCAATATACCAATGGTTTATTTTAATGGTTGTCCGCACATAAGTTCATGTAATGTTTCCTCCACATGTCGTATGGTAGTATATTCAAGTCTTTCAATATGCACAAGCTTGAAATATTTGATACAGAAACAAACGCTGAAAGTTCGGCTTTAAAACACAAAATTGAAGATTTAAAATACTGCTTTGTGTTTAGTGTTAATTTTATTTCTTCTGACCAGTGCTACGCAAACTGTCTTTAATAGTACCTTAGTTACTACCAGTTTATATTACCAATGCTTCAAATAATTTTCTTGTTATTAATACTGACAAGAAAATACGCGCTTATTAACGTTGAATATTGTGTTGACAGGCTTGTAACTTCTATACATGGCAACGCTTGACACAATTTTCTAGATATACCGCTTATAAATTTATCATAAAACTTGTCAGTTTAAAAACTATTATTAATGAAAATGCAAAGACTTTATTCAGATAAATCAAAAGTTACTTAGTTTTAAGTTAAATTTTCATGACCTGATCTTTGCCGTTACACTGAAACTGGTACCAGATTTGCTGACATGAACAAATGTCAAATAAGTAAAATTCCTTTCAAAGTAAATCAAATACCGATTCGGGAATTTCCTAAAATGGGAGGCTCAGTTAAAACAACTTTGTCATTTTTTTGTTGTTTTAATTATTCTAGACAGCTGCCATGCCAAACTAAAAACTATTAACTTCGTAGCTTATGAAATTTCTGCTAAACAGCAATCAGAGTATTCAAGTCTGCGAGACTTGCCCTTTCCAGAATATCGCACTAAATCGGTTCCTTTCCAATTAATGTTCAAATCGCTCGCTGGAATACTGAATGTTTCAAATGTTATCACTAAAAATTGGTATGACAAAAAAGTTCAAAACAAGTTAATTTCAAACACAGAAAACGTCGACGAGGTTGATATTTTTGGAATAACTTCATTAAATTCGGCTGTTTTTAGTTCAAAAAAAATTTATGAGCGATACAAAAGTTCCAAACATAAGCCAATATTTATTAGTACAGGCAATCAGGAGTGGAATTTCGTCTACTGTGACATGCCACGATGGAAACAAGAGCCTGTATGGTCGCTCAATGTGTTTACAAGCGTATTTGGTTCCGGAACATGGATTTGCATTGCTATTACGTTTATGACATTGGCTGTTGTTTTGGAACCTAAGAATATTAACAACAATTTGGTATTACTATTATCATCTGTGCTTTGTGGCGGATTGTGCGGATCAGGCAAAAAACATAAATTAATTTTGGTCATCTGGATGCTCCTAATTCGCGTACTGGTAGATATCTACAGCGGCGACGTTTCCAGTCGCCTGATTAGCCCTCCAGAGGAACAAGCACACAAAACGTTTGCTGATTTAGACAACAACAACTACTCTGCAGATGTATGGAATGATAATGTTACACCTCAAGTTATGACGGCCCTCTCTTTAATGACTTCAAACGAAACTGGAAATTGGATCAATCAAGGGATTGTTCACTTAAAAAATTCGTGGGCACGGCCATTTGGGTATGCCGGCAAACATAATAATAAACTTAAAGTTGCCCAGCTTCTTGTGCAAAATTATACCTCTAAGATATTCTACAGTGGTGTTTGGGTGTTTCCAATATATATGCTAAACTTGATTGAAGCTGTGCGAGATAATGGGACCAAGTCTATGCAAAATGGGGCTCTCTGTCACCTTGGAAAGGAGCCGCTAAATGCTGGTACAATTTTCTGGACGTTTTTACCCCCAAATAATAAACGGATTGCCGGATATGTCCAACGACTCATAGAAACTGGTGTGTTCCATCGACTGCAAAGGGAGGGCGAAGGATTTACGCATTCGCTTCGAGTCCAAGAGGAAATTAGGGTTCTTAGTAAAACACACGTGAAAATTGGTAGACACACTGAAAAAATGAAACAGGAACTGAAGCAGCAAATTCAAGGAAAATTGTGGAAGGTGTTTTTTGTATGGGCAATTTGCATTTTAGCATGTCTCATGGGCATAGGACTTGAGCTGGTATACAGCATCAAGAAAAACACAAAAGTGGCGAATTTAAAACCAACTTCAAAAGAAGTAGTCAAAGTTCAAGTTGCTCTAAAATGGTTCGAACCACATATTACGTAATAAGTAGATAAAAATAGTTGGGTATATCAATTCTGTATGTTATCTTAAGTCGCTCACTTCTTGTTCAAATGATACCTACTCTAGAATAAATATTCACTTTTGCAATAAGAACTGAAGGTTTTAATTTGATGGCACCTAATTAGCTTCACAAAGCTTCACAAACAAATGTGTAGTTTTAACAACCATAGTTTATGAAATAATCACATTAAAACATAAATAATGTATGGTTCATATTCAAATTTATCGATTTTAAAGCTTAAATGTATACAACCATTTTATTATATACACAATCTATAATTTCTTTTTTGAATCGTGTCTCGTATATAGATTGTCCGTCTCGTAAGAACGCGCATATCATTTGACCTAGAGAGCTAAAACTTGGAACAAGGGTACCACTATTTAAGAGCTACCTAATATTTCGAAAATTGTCAAAAAAATCAAAATTTCGAAAAATTTCAAGAAATGAAATTTCATAAAATATTTGAAACATTGGAAATTTTTAGACAAAAACATGAGAGGGGCAATTGAATGTGTAGAATTTAGAATATAAGTCAGATTTTAAATTTAAAACACTATGTTACCAAAATCAGGCGGAAAAGATAAGATTTTGGAGTTTCGAGACAAAAATCAAATGAAAGAGGTATTTAAAGGCGTAAAAACCCCGAATGTCAAAACAGATCAGAAATTTGAAATACTACGCTGCTAAAATAGGGGGGCTAACTTACAGTTTTAGAACTTAATAAGAAAAAAAGAACGAAAAGAAATGGATTCGGGTCACTTCAACTTGTAACAATTCTTTAACATAAAAAATCTGAGTAAGAGTGACTTAATGAATTATGGGGAAAATCTAACTGCTGCACTCAAATTACAATATTTTCCTAAATTTTTTTTTCACACAAGTAATATTGGCTTAAAATAATAGTTAAGGTTGACTTAAAGGGCTACATTCAAATATTAGTCGGAAATGAATAGAAGGATCACATTCAAATAATAGTTGGAGTTGAACTAACGGGCTACATTCAAATAATAGTTGGATTTGATTTAACGCGCCGCATTAAATGATTGTTAAGTTAGAACTAATGGGCTACATTCAAGTAATAGTCGGAGTTAAATTTACGGGCTTAATTTAAAACAATATATAGAGTTGAATAAAAGGGCCACAATAAAATAATAGTCTGAGTTCAATTAAGGGGCCAAATTCAAAATAATAGTTTGAGTTGAACAAACTGGCCCCAAAATAGTTGGAATCCAATTAACATTTCGAATTCAAATAGTAGTTGGAGTTTAATTATCGGGCCACATTCAAATAACAGTTGGAGTAGAATGAAAAGTTCACAATAAAATAATAGCTAAGGCTGAATTCACGGGCCAAATCCAAAGTAACAGTTTGAGTTAAATAAAGGGGTCACATTGAAATAATAGGTGGAAACCAATTGACGGGCCACGCTCAATTAATAGTTGGAGTTTACTTAATAGGGCTACATTCAAATAATAGTCGGACTTAAATTAACTGGCCAAATTCAAAATAATAGTTGGAGATGAATAAGCGGGCCACATTAAAAATATAGTTTCAGTTGATTTAACGGGCCACATTCAATTAACCGCTTGTCAGTGCTAGTTATTGTTTCATAGTTAATCTATTCGTTAAAAGTGCAACACTCTTGCAATTACAGCAGTCAATATAAATGACAAGGGTTAGTTTTATTTGCATTTGTATACATTGATTTAATAGCGGATTTAATTCAATTTTTCGTAGTTTGTTTTGGACATTGTGTTGATGGTTATGGAAATATAAGCTGTAAGATGTTACAAATCTTTATCATTTGAGAGAAAAGTTTAAATTGTTATGTTAAAAGTTAAGGTATTTAAACAAAGCTTAAAACGGGTACTAGAATTTTCCTTGTGCATCCGTCATGTATGAGTTTTTATTAAATTTATACCTTTAAAACTGACTCTCGATGATTAAAATACCACGTTGACTCGTTATTTGTTTCTCTGAAACATACAGCCACCTTTAACTCGTCGCTTATCGTAAGCTGCCCAAGCAATGGTTTGGTTTTTCCGTATAATTTAATTAGATCATTGACGTCATTGGAAATCTAGGTTGTTTTGGTATAATCCAGCTTATTAACGTAATGTTGTACAATTTTTCTGTGTCTAATAGCTAAGTACTTAATATATTACATTACCGACAACCGACGAAAATATTATGCGTTAAATAAATTATCAAATCCTTAAGTCTATCTAATTCTAGCAAAAGCCACTTTAACACAATCTACCTTTTATCATATTCCCGGTGGAACTGTATCCTTATTGAAGCAAAATAATTCGTTTCAATGGTTTGGGAAGTATATTTATTTATTAGGGGATTTTGTTAAACAATTGACTCGACGTTATAAATTCTATACATTCATTTTAAAAGCATTGTATTAAAACTGTTCGTTTCATATAGTATTTATATATTTAATAGTTAAAGGTCACGACATACAATAAAACAGAAATGTATAAGCAAATGGCAAATGTGTGCTAGCCTCATAACATCAAATAGTATTTTTCGTTTAAAATATCTTAATGTTTTTCTAGTACCATTAGAGCTTCTAAACAATTTCAAAAGTTATTTTAACTCGAAAAATAATGTTTTCAATAAAGGAACTAACTTTATTCTGTACTGATTTGTAAAATTCGTCTTTAGTTAAATATTTGACGTAGAACAAATACTTAGAATTATATTTGTTTAAAGTTTTTAAGTAGATAACAGTACGCAGAATATGTTTTATAAAAAGGTTAGCAAATTCTTACTGGTGATATTCGTAGCTACGGTCGTTCACTTGTGGGTGAGATTTTTTAGTGCAAAGAACAAAAAAAAAACAAATTAAATAATTAAGGAAAATGGCGAATAAGCAAGTTCACAACTGTCAAAAACGGACCAAATTACCAATAATAAATTACAAAACTGTGAACCATTAAACCAATGTTTCTACATTGATACATTTTTTAAATTGTGTACCAAAAACTATTTCAAAAAATTCCTATTCCTTGCATTTTTTATTAGGATAAACGTTCTTTATTTGAAAAAATAACTTCCCATCTAAGATTGGGCAAAATAAAAAACAGAAAAAAGATTATATGCAAAGAGTACCAGGTAAATTGGGGGATATTTCGTAAACCCATAATTATCCTAATGGATTTGGATTACGCATACTGTTTTTTTGGAATACTGGTACTTAAACTACAATCCTGTTAAGTTTTATAATTTTGTATAACACCAACGGGTTACGAAAAAGTAATGATAATTAGTGTTATAACTCAAATCTCGTTTTTAACGAGTTCACTGTTCCGTATATATAAAAGACACCTATGTGATGGCTTTAAGGTTTTTGACATAACTCATAACAGCAATTTTTTTAGCGAATCCAATCCAGATTATCTGCCTCCACCGAACGAACGAAAAAAATATGCAACTGATTTGCTAATAGTCATTGAGTAAATGTAAACAAAGTCAGCTGTTTTGGTAGTCAATTCACCCACACTCAGGAAAATTGTTATTACTATCATAATCAGGATTAAAAACTGTATAATTTAAATCAGCTCTGAGCCATCCCCTGATCTGCATTGTCAGATTTACCTCAGAATGATTTGTAATATTATTTTCTGTAATTTGCTTTATAGCTTCATGGTGGAACCAAAATAAGCCGAGGAAATAAATACAATACAACAAATTCTACTTCTTTATAACATGTTTAAAACAAAATATTACGTTTTCGTATGTTAGATAGATATTTTACAAAATGCTGAAAACTATAGTGACAAGCTCTTGCTGAGCAGGTCATAAACTAGTGCAAATTTTTATATTGTGTGTATACCATGTACCCTATTTTTCTAGGCTCTTTTAACGTTATTTGGGGTTTAAAAATACTTACATACATCGGTATCTTCATCATGTTACTAGTCGTATGAACACTGCATAGTTCTTGAATATTCGGCCATACTTGAAAAAATTGAATCAATGGAAATACGTACAAACCGCATAGCTTTAAAACTAGGGCATGTAGTTGATCTTCCCATTTCTGTGCTGGTTTGATTTTATTTATGTAAACCACGAGTAGGGTTTAAAATTGTATTTGCTTACATGTTACACATATTAAATTGGATTTGATGGGGCCATTGGAGCTCATAAATGTTTTACTACAATATTATTGACATTTTAGCTATAAAATTCCAAATTCAACTTTACTAGCACATTTTTTGTCTAATTAGTTCCAACGCCAATTTGGCTCCAACTTAAAACCGTATAACTTGTAAGATAGACCTCAATTGTAATATAAAGCTGAATACAATACTTGTTAATGTATCTGTTAAAACAAAATGTAAGGATCTAGAGACTTGTAAAACAAATTCAGACAGGTACACCAGGAGTAAAATGTGCCAGATATGCAACATAAGGTATACAGAGCTGGGTGGCCTACTCAGACACGACGAATATTAGAAATTATAACATATAAAATCGCTATCTCGCAATGTACAAGATTTTATCTAAAGTTTTTAATAAAGTTTATGATCAACGTTGTTTTGAAAAAAATAGTGGAAATAATCGACGACGCAGATCAGCAGTACATTCTTAATGCAGCTAGAATTTTCATAGAAACAACTTCGTCCACCGTAAATTTGAAATATCTTTACGAGAGCAAAAAGTTACGTGGAACCTCCATTTGCACGACATTATTGACGTAAATACTAACTGGTAATACACGTTTACTTATGATTTTGTAATTATAATGTTATGACCAGTCAATTTATAGCAGAATATTTCAAGCCAAAGTATCATGTTTCGTAATTTGGCAAGCACACATTTAACTGTAATTTTTATGTACCTGAAAATACTTCTCCACATCTCTAAAACAAAGCATGTAATTGCAAGTGCAATACCACCAAGCAAAAACACAAATATTACAAGAATATTTCCGGACATTTTTGGTTTGGTGGGGTAAATAACATTAGCAAAATTCAGGTCGGACCTATTTATAAATTTAGGCCACCACTCTAGCAAACCAGTTTGTGGAATCAAAGAGATCTGTTGAAGTATTGATGATGGCACGTACGAATCCTTATACGTAATATAAATTTCTGGTGATGTATAAGCCATAATGCTAACATCAGAATGCTTCCCAGACTTTTTGAGCAATCGGTATGAATAATGGGCTAAATAATTGGGCAGTAACCAAGCTGTTTTGCTGCAATTATTTAAAGTGTTTGCAATCAAATCTTCTTGTTTTCTTTCAAAAAGTTCATTCAACAAGTTTCCATTTACAATCCTTCCAGCCATGGAAACATTAAGAAGTCCAATTTGAGTCAAGTCTTTTAAATAATCACAAGGTGTTGCCAATGCGTCGAATATTAGGGAATGCGTTCCAGCCAAATGTTTCACTTTTGCCAATTCTGGAGTCATTCTTGTTTTCCGAAGAAAGTTGTCCATGTCACCTACCAGCACATCAAAAACACCGCACTTGCCGTCAGTTTCATCACAACCTTCTCTATAGTATATATAAATAAAATCTAGAGTCCTTTTGTACAAAACAAAATTATCTTCAATTAATTCATCAAGATTGTAATAGGAAATCTGTAGCCTTGGCAGTACAATTGTATACACGTTTTCACTCTTGAAAGCGTTGCTGATTACCAAACCGGCCAGAAAGGTTCCACTCATTAAAAATCTCATTGCTCTACTTTTGCCAAATTTTGAAGGAAATGGGTCCCCTTGTTCCAGCAAAACTTTTACAATACTTAAGCAACCGGTCGAAAAATATACATACCTACAAACACCCTTGTAAAAGTTAACTATTGCGAAAGATAGCAGGATAACGGATGAAAATATAAAAACCCAAATTTTCAATTCAAATACAGATACGAACTGAAGAAAAGGAAAAGGCTCGATCCCTCGTGAGCCACAGCTGACAAAGTGAAGATTCCCAAACACATTTTTTACTCGAAATACATTTTCGAACATTTCATTATGCCCGTCTTGAACACGAACAGTTCTACTTAGATATCTTGTAACGTCTCGGAGGGCCTTGATTTTAAAATTAACCGGTTCATCTGAAGTTAAATTTCCCGCAAAGTTAATAAAAATGGATGCATAGGCAAATCCAAGCAGTTCTAACTTTTTCGAAAATCTTATCCCCAGCTTGTGTAAATGTTTTAGTGGCGTTTTGATTAATTCTGATTCTACTTCTGCATATTGCGCAATATAATTTGTTAAGCTAACTTTAGACGTTTCCGTACTTTTTAACTTTCCTGGAAACGCAACATATTTTTGAGTTTTTTCCAATAATGCGATGTTGTCAAATGAGAGACTTTCAAGATTCATTGGATTTAATGATATTAAATTGTCACAAAATGGGCAGGGATAAATGACGTCTAAATGTTTAATATTACATTTGGAATTGGTTCGAACAACATGGAATTCATGATTGCATCTAACATGGCCAGTAACTTGTACGTCATTTACAATATATTTTCCGGTGTCTATTGTCAAAAAAGAAAATCCGTATCTTTTCGAAGTCCAGCGGGCAAGATACGACGAGTCGTAATCTTGTACACTCGATTTTGTATTTATTATTATGTTTATTGGTGGCCGCAAACTTGGCACAGTTTTTAGTCGTAACAAATCTGCTCTATTGAAAATCTCTGTGTATTTTCCCAGTCGGATTTGATCATCTGAAATAAACAATTCCACTTGGATTTCACATTGCCATGGTTTTGAAGACAAAATAAAATTGGGAGGATTTAGACCAGCACAGCGGCCATCTTTTACATCAATAGGCCAGAGTGAGTAGACGTATTTGAAAATCGAACACTTAAATTTTCTATTGGAACGTACGTAATAGGAACTCTCACTTGGCAGATCTTCGGAAAAATTTCCGTTAAGCTTCGAGACCATATCCTTTGAGGCCCATATTGCCCCACTTTCGTAAACTTCTTCATTTGTAAATGGGTGAAAATAGGTTAAACAGCCAACAGCTGCGTCAAGTTGTCTTAGAACTATAGGAAACTCAATTGTTGGGTGGATATCTGCGCCTTCAAAGTTGTTAATTACAATGAGGCAATTGTCGTCCATGAAATGTGTGAGAGTTGAGAACAAGTTGTTTACAATTTTAGGAATTTTGGGTAAGTTCGCTGCGGACGTAGAATAGAACAGCTTTGTAGAAAGGCTGTAGTTGAATTTAAAAATAGGGCTACTTTCAACGAAGGACGGACGATTTTGGAAAATAATTAGTGGGACAACATGGAATAAAACATAACAAAATAAAGTCTTCATTTTAAGTGGAAATTGTTTTGCGAATCCGTTTAAATGATATTTTATAAATTTAATAACCATGCTTGATCGATTCAAATAAAATAGTACGATAAGCAATTGAATTCTGCAACAAAACGCAACCCTTTAAAGCAACCTAATTTTTTGAAGGGTTTTTCGTGTTTCTTGGAACAAATAAAATTTGACTTGAGATGCGGATTAAATTAATTTTTAATGTAACAATATCCACTCTTTTATCGGTTTTTGTTTGTACAATGTATGAAGGCTTTGCTTTAAAAATGGGTTTTAGAATGGTTTTTTGTTTTCTTACTCCAAGTTATAAGGAATTCAATGTTCAACGTTTTGTTAAAATGCTAATACAATTTAAAAATCAGAGATTACAGCTTGATCGTATTGGCTGAGTTATAATCCTGCAACATATATAGTTCGACATGAACATATAGTAATGGTTGTTCCAAGATTGATTTTTGTCAATGTGCTTATAGGCTTACGAACAAGTTTTACAATTACATATCTCCTACATTAAAAAAGTAGAACGCCATAATAGCTTATTAATTCAGATCGAATACTTATGAAGTGGCTTTTCACCATCGTCATACTTATTTAACGTGTGGTTTTTGATGATATAAGAATTGTATTAGTTTTCCTGGCGCCGCCGCCACAATCCGTTTCCGCATGATTAAACACGTTTAGTTATGAGATAGCATACTTCACAAGTCTCTCGGCGTATGTCTACTCCACGTGCCTGGCTGATACTTGCCTTTAAATTGAGACAAGGGTAAACTGAGACGAAATACACGAATCGAACAGAATGTATAGCCCAAAGCACAGCACACGATTTTTTGTTAATAGTAGTGGACTCGAGGAACTCATACAGCCACGAATCTTGCGGAAAGTATTAAAGTGGGATTACTATTTAGAAATAGGTTCAAATCGTTTAAATTTACAGACACACATTAAATGCCAATGGAAATGTCAATATTAGGGATTTTAGTATAAAGACTAAGCTGACAGTTAAATACTGTTAAAAATTCACATGTAGTGAGCAAGCTTTGGCTGTTACATTTAATTTCGATATATTCTCATGTATTCTGTCGCAGTTTGCCCTTATCAATGTTTTAAGCAAGGCTCATACACTATGTACACCTTAGCAAGGCTTTCATTTTGTCAAATAGACAAACCAACACATTCTTGTTAGCTACGGTTTCTCATTACTAAACAAATTTGTTCGCACAGTGGAAAAGGGTGGCGGCGCCAGTAAAACTATTAAAATATTTTTTAATCACCACGCGCCAGATAAGTATGAGGATGATTAGAATTTATTTGATCAATACTTTATGAGTATTTGTGAGCTTTTTAAGGGATACTTATTACGTACTGAATCAGTAAAAACACGTCGTATATAATAAAACATATATGTAAGCATATAAGTATATTTTTTGGATCAGTTATTACAAGTCTTTGAAATACAAGTGAAAATTTTCCAGGATTATAACTCGGCCAATAAAATTTAGTTGAAATATCTAGTTTTTAAAACGAGTTAGCATTGAAGAACAAGTGACAAAATATAGAATTATTCTCAATAAAAAGTTGGGGTAAAGCTAAATTAAACAGGTTTGTCGAACAAAAAACGTCTAAAAATGAAAATGGTTTTAATTTCGAATATTTTAGTCCACATCTTTCTGCTAATTGTCCTGCAAAAGAGTACATCCAGTGGTCATAGCAGCACAATTTTTAAATACAATTACAGCCTTTTTACAAAACTGCTCAACTCCATGTCCGCATCTGACCAAACTATCGACCTTTTCAGTCCCTACGACTCGGCACAAAGAGATGCAGTGAGAGAATATATACAAAAAGATCAGTTGACACGAGATTTGCGCAAAATCCCTAAGATCGTGAACAACTTGTACTCAACTCTCAAATATTTTATGAATGTCAATTGCTTCATTGTAATAAATAACTTTGAAGGCGCCGATATCCATCCAACAATTGAGTTCCCTGTGGTTTTACGACAACTTGAACTAGCTCTTGGCACTGTAAAATATTTTAACCCATTTAAAAACGAAACACTACACGAAAGTGGTACAATATGGGTCACGAAACAAATGGCCACCAAACTTAACGGCAACTTTTCCAAACATCTAGATGCTAAAAGTTCCTATTTTAAACACAAATCGTATGGAATATACATGTGTCCTATTTTTAAGTTCGTGTACTCCCTTTGGCCACTCGATGTTAAAAGTGGCCACTGTGTTGGTCTAAATCCTCCCAAATTCATGATGTCATCAAAACCTTGGCAATGTGAAATCCAAGTCGATTTGTTTATGTCAGATAATCAACTTCAATTGGGAAAGCACAAAACAATCGTCGATATTCCAGCTAGGTTACGACTAAAAAGTGTGCCAAGTTTAAGGCCAGCAATTAATATAATAATAAATACGCAATCGAGTGTAGATGAGTACGAGTGGACATCTCTTGCTGCTTGGATTGCAAAAAGGAATTTAAGGTTTCCACAATTGGATCTTGGACGATACATCGTAAATGACGCACAAATTACAGGCCATGTTAAGTGCAATTCTGCATTTCAGATGTTTCAAATCCTTTTTGAATGCGAAATCAGATTCAAATTATAATTAAGTTAGGCCTAATGGGGCTACAACTAATAGTCGGACTTACGTTAACGGGCCAAATTCAAAATAATAGTTGGAGATGAATAAGCGGGCCACATTCAAATATTTGATGCAGTTGAATTAACTTTTCACATCCAAATATTGGTTGGAGTTCAATAGAAGGGCCACAATGAAATAATAGTTAAGGTTGAATTAACTGGTCACATGAATTAAATAGTTATAAAATTAATAGTTATAATAATAGGTTACGGGCTACATTGACATCAGGTTTGATACAGGCGGATTCGGCAACTTGAATGGCCTGTCCAAATCTCATAGCATATATGGAGTGGAGGTGTGGTCAAGTGGTTAGGATACCACTTTGACATGCACTATCCCCAGGTTCCGATACCTGGCCGCTCCAATATTGGATCTGAGTTTTTTCTCCAAGACTCTGCTTAATACTTACATGATTAAGAGGTAAGTGGTGAATTTTCTCTGATCCCTCCTCCTTACCCGTCGTCCTAGTTAGAGGTGATCCTTATGCCTTGTTTGTACTGTCCAGAAAATCCTTTAACTTAGGCACTTCTGGAATAAGCCTGCTGTTAGCAGCTCCCAGTCGTACTATCCATTTTATTTGATTTTATATGTAGCCGAATTCTACATAAAGAATACCAAGCTGTCAGCCGGCTGATGAGGCAAAACGTCAGATAAACAAAAACAATAATATTCGTACCCTCAAATGAAATGAACATAAAAAGTCATTGAATTGCACGCTTAAAAATGGCCAATTTTCAATGGGATAGAATATACGGATGTTATTCGATCGATTCAGATTACTCGAAAACAAACCTCATTCACATATTAATCGGAGATCAATAGCAAGCCACATTTAAAGTAATTGGTAAGTTAGAATTAACGGGCCAAATTTAAAATAATTGTTGGAATTGAATGAAAGGGCCACATTCAAATAATAGTTAAGGTTGAATTTGAATTCTGGGCCACATTCATATATTAGTTGCAGATGATTTAATGGGCCACATTCAATTAACTGTCCACTTGTCGGTGGTAGTTAAACATTATGTTATGTTTTTTTCTGTATTTTAGCCCTAAGCTATATAACCAATGCATGGACATACTTAATATAAATACAAACGGAAGCATGAGCTATATAACTTTAAACAACCTGTAGTTTTGGGATCTAACCACGGCATGTATTTTAATACGACTTGATGTATTTAAATATATATCAATCCGTCCATCCATGTTGGCTTATTTAAATTCAAGCATTTTAAAATGTAGTTAGCCTGTGGCAAATGCTATTTGAACCTAGTATTTTTTACGAATTAAGAAATAAAAGAAAGTCTTTTTTAGCAATGTAATATTACCACGAGTAATTGACTGCTTATACTTGGTTAACAATATCCTCGAAAATAACATTATCCAGGTAGATTTTTTAAACGAATATTGTAATAAATTTCACTTAAAGAAACTGGGATTATTTTAGTTCGTTTTTAGAACCATTTTTCTAACTAATCCTCCCTTTTCATGTAGTATTGCATTTTTATGTTAATTCCAGAATGCTACTTTATATAGTTAAGTTGATACACACAAAAATACATGGTACATAAAACTAGACCCATTCAGAATCAGTTTGATTGAAAAATGTTATTAAGTGATTAAGCGTCATTTTCAGTGTGTTGGGTCTAGTAAGAGAATTCTTATGAGTTTAGGTACATGTCAGTCAAATAAATCTAGGTTAGTGGTTTCTTAAATTTACCTAAACAATGCATAGAGAAGACAAATTAAATGTACTTTTGTATCAATGCGTGAGTCTCATCGTCTACTAGCGATGCAGCCTTGAAACCACACTCACCTATATTTCAAGGGATGTCATTTCATTCTGGAACTTTTGCTCTCCTTGTTTACCTGTTTTATTAAACTTTGTAGAAATTAAATCCTCGTATTTTAAAAATTATTTTATACATGCACTCATAAGAAAAGCAATTTGGAATTACCAAAAACATGAAAACGAATAAGCGAATTTATTTCCAATTCCTTTATTATGTCGAACTACCCAAAATGTAATTTTTATATAACGTGTATACATATAGTTATTAACTTTGGTATGAAAAGTTCTATATTTAAACTCCCGTGCTTTAAATGCAGAATTTTGGGATTCAAGTAGTTCCAGCAGCTTAGTTGTAACATTGCAACTGCATTATTAAAAAGCTGGGCAAATTAGCTCTACGCCATTTAAAGGATTTGCAGTGTACATCAAGCCAAAACCCAAAAGCAATTGTCTATGTTTGCCAAAGTGAATTAAATGTTTTGCAAAAAGGGAACATAAAATTAATTATAGATATCTTTTTAAATAGTGTATGATAATATTATAATAATGCTTTTACTAACGATAAGTAAGTTGAGCATTTAAAGTCACAAGCCTAATTTTTTACCACAGTTTGTGACACGAGTACTAATATCAGAATGATGTCACGATGCCAACAATAAGTTATATTAAACATTATTGTTCGATAGTCAGTATTTGCAAGCCTTTTTGAAGACAATGCAATCGTACTTGCCGAACGGTAATTTTAGCATGGCTATGGGCAATGTAAAATATACTACCATCTAAAAAAATGTAAGTATTAAATCACATTTAAAACCGATTAAAGGGCTGCTCAGTATTAAACAAGCTTCGACGAGTAGATAATTCTGATTGTACCTTAAATAACTAAATTTGAACATTGTCAAACCAACGAAAAATTAACAGCCAAGTAATGTTTAGAAAAAAATGATATTCTTTTCTTTAGAGTTAGAAAATTACGGCATAGATGGAAAAAATGAAATACACCTAATTTAACGGTTTGATGTAATTTGCACGTGCCGCTATCGATTTAAATCCGTTCTTAAAAATATGGCCAGCTTATTAAAGAAAAACAATATAGATTGGAAAATTTGCCACTATATACATATTCTGCTGGTTCTGCTATCTATGAGCTTTCCATA
>JAQFZH010001454.1:0-21207 GCA_034695485.1 Entomobrya nivalis
AATATATCAATTTTGCATTCGTTTCGTTTTAAACGCTTATTAAATATAACATTATTAGCAGTTTTTAACATTATATTGTTTATTCTTTTCATTTTCTGCTCTGTTAGTATTCCCCAAATAGGAAGGCAATATTCAAGAAACGATATGACTAATGAAGTACATAATATGTATCTCCATTTAGGATTAAATTGTAATTTATATCGTTGCACCATATACATACGTTTTGTCATATTCTTACATACTTTTTCATAATGAGATTCAAAATTTAATGTGTTAGTAAGTATAAGTCCTAGATATTTAAATTCATCAACATTTTCAATGTGTTTATCATTAACTGATAGGTTAAATAATTGATTGATCTTGGATCGTGACGACTTAAATAGCATAGTTTTAGTTTTACTAACATTAACACTCATTTTATTAACTTTACACCAGTCATTTAACAAATTCAGATCTTGCTGTAGTTTGAGCTCAATTTCATTCACGTTTGTCCCATGTACATACATTATTAAGTCATCCGCATAAAAAACGGACTTCGAAAATTGAAAAGTAGTTGGAAGGTCATTTAAGTACAGGGCAAAGATCATTCCAGAAAGGGCGGACCCTTGCGGACAAGCTTGAATAAGATTGTATTCACTAGATTTGTCATTTTTGTCTTGAACAAATATTTTTCTGTTGCTAAAATAAGACGCAAACCATTTCAGTAGTCTACCACTTATTCCAGCCTCTAGAGCTTTTTGGAGGAAGGTGTTGTACTTTACCCGGTCAAATGCCTGTTCAAAGTCAATGAACACTGCACCGGTCAGTTGTCCTTTATCAGTTGCATTTTTTATGTCATCAGTAACAACTGTGATTGCACTTTGGGTTGAACGTAGGGGCCTATATCCATGTTGTTCAGGCATGATTTTTTCATTCACTTTGAATAATATTAAAATAAGCAAACACAAAGGATCTGTTTAGCCACCTAAACACCCATAGTATTATTTGAACAAAGTTGCAAATGTAAAAGAGCTGACTGATTATGAGATTCAGTGAAAGTTGTGTAATGATTTTATTTCGCAATATGTCCGTTTACCATAGCTACAGACATGATTCACAACTTTCCCACAGTCAACAGTAAAATATAATCTTTAATCACAGAATATGTACATATTCTTAGTATTCTTGTGCGTCGTAAGTTGGTTAGTCTGGTCACAAGTTTCTCCGCAAAATATTTCTGCGCTTTAGTCGTCGTTGCCCTAAAATTTTAATTCGTTTTCCCACAGAAATTTATATAAATGGAAGGATTTCCTCCAATAAATACGATTTTCACGAAAGTCTTTTACGCAAATTATATGGTAAGGTAGCATGTCTCATTCATAATAATTGTGCTCACATACCCACTTTCCATGCCATGGACATGGTATTGCGAAACCATGGAACATTGGCAGTCCTTCTCATAACTTATGTATAATCCCGGGAACCAAATGGTGGAACAAGGGCGTGCTTTTTGGGGCATAAAAATGTACATATTTTTGCATATCAAGCTATGTATGTATATTTGATAGGACCTCTAGCAATCATGACCGCAGGGAAAATTTTAAAATATTACTGCTCCTTCTTGCTCTACCATGTTGGATAGTGGTAATGGTGGTATAATATTTCCAAATGACACCTTGTCACTTTCACAAGGATTCCTTTTCATCCTAGCAACATCAACAGTAGTAGCGGTCACAGAGTACAACGATGATAGAAAGTATGTGCTGTGCCATAAGGGAAACATAGCAAGAATGCAAATGAGGTTGAAGATGTGTCCTCATTTGCGGGTATCCACTTCCGCCATCTCCAACTGCCACGAACATCATGATGACGACGACGACTACCATGTCAACCTCCCTCCCTCATCTTTTCACAATCTTACTACCTGAATCACTAAAAACTTGTTTCCACTTTCCACCAATCACAACAAACCAAGATATATATCTTGGCAACGTTGTTGGCTAAACTTTCCGTTATAATTGCTATGATGATGGTCGCCACGTTTAAAAATAGTTTGTAGAACGTAGTAAATTACTATTATGGATGGAAAAACACAAGGAATAAAGTGACAGCTCTTGAACCAAGTTACGTACGTAAATAATACTCAATGAAAAATTAACAGACTGGTTGGTGACTCATGTCATGATTATAGTAGTTGGAAGATTTTCTCAAATTAGCAGTAGCAACGGAAAAAGGAGCAAGAAGCAAACGACATTTTCACGCATGAGTGAATTGAACTGAGCGTTTTTTGCAAGTGTGTGTCTGTTTATTAGTCACTTGAGACAATTTCAGGGCAATTTGTACACGTTTAAGATTTGGTGTGGTTGTCACATGCTCGCTTGGGAGGATTCACAGCGTAAAAGTCACACTCTTCCAAGATTTCAACTCAAACATCAAAACAAGCTGTTTGGGTGAATATCAAAATAAAGACGGGGAAAATATTTATTTATGAGCATGTCACTTGGTTGGATGCAAGCTAACAATGTGAGATGAAGATTGATGATAACAGCAGCAGTTCTTTCTCCTTCAGCTCACGTATGACCTAACTTATGAGAGAGTGAGGCAAAAGTACTGTTATGAAACTATTATGATGTAAACTTACCTGTCATTCAATTAACAGAAAATAAAGCAAGTTCGACGAACTTTGAATGCATTACGCATATCACATACTATAATCCTACCTTTTAGCCAGATTACATTGAAAAGAAAAGGATCAAATGTAGATATAAAGTCGTTAATTGAGCTTTATTTGTAAAAGGCAATTAAAAAGAGTAAGGACAATCAATTGATTCCGGGAAAGGGTTGTATGAATTTATTAGGTAGAAACATTAGGGGAAAGTGGAATACTTGTTTGCTTGTGGTTAAAAAGTTTTGGTATTTGGGAAAGGATGACGTTTTCCGTGGTCTATGGCATGCTGTTTAAGTACATATTATGTGAGTTATGCGAATACAGTCGTAGGTATATTTTAATTAAAGGCAATCCATTTTCTCTTTTGTATTTATTCTCTGCGATGTCTTTTTGATACTTGATGGTGGTTTGTATTTAGTACCTTATGAGCTGTTGTGATTGTGCTGGGTAAAGAAATAATCTGAGTGAAAATCTTTGCATAGTTTATCTTAAGAGTCAAGACTTTCAAGGAAAATTGGCGGATGTGGGTTGGGTATTTGTACCTAACTTATACACATACCCAAAAAACAACTCATTCAACTTAGAGTAAAACTGGTACAGTAAGGAAACGAATTTTAGTAAAGAAAAAGAATTTACTGTATTCCATCAAAAAGTTATTTTTTAAAAGGTTAACATCTAGTACGCATACATCGTATATGCCCCAAACTTGAAGGAAAGGGCAAACTACTTATTTTGCGCATCTCCAGATTCCAAGGACGTTAAAGACACTTTACGCTTGGTTGAATATCTTTAGGGTTTCCAAGAATCTTCAAGAAGGAATTGAGTTTGTTTTTCATGTGTTGTTATTCATTTCAAAAGTGAAAATTGAAGTGGAAATATAAAATGGCATATATTGATGTACCATGTACCTATAGAAGTTGAAGACGTTATGCATATCACTTCTTTTATGTATCTGTATCGATTTTGTAAAGTATGTATTGGAACAGAGATTAGTTCTACGCTATGACTTTGGCTGAGGAGCAGCAGTGTCATTTAAATGCACCACTAATCATTTAATACCTGAACCATAAATATTTAACCAAGTTTGGATTTCCATGATATATCGTCAACACTTGAGAACACCTTGTAAATTGACACCACAAAGTAAACTGTACTGATTGTCAGGCTGTGTCATGCCGTATCCTACAGTAAAAAAATATTATGATGAGATGATAGAATGACGATGTATCTCTCTCTCGGGTCTGTTTGTAATCCGGATTATCTGCCCATGACATTTGGTATTTTACACAGTTCATTTCAGCTGAAAATGTTATGCAAATTATATACAAGAATCCTTTTCGGTGAAAGTGGTAACGTTATGATGACATACTGTTATTCTGCATATTCATCTGGTTGGATACACGTGGAAGCAAGCTCCTTTACAAATTAATACCCAAATTCCATACTTTATTCGATACTTAAGCATAAAATATATTTTATCGCTATGCCACAGTGCAGTGTAAATACCTACCTCAACCTCCAACTATCATACCACTACTTGCTGATCGTGTGAGTGGGCTGCTCACAACAACAACCAGAAAGGAAATTGGTTATAAAAATATTTAGATCTGAGACTTTTCATCTAATCCACATATCTCCTTGGCTGTTGTCGTTGCTGCCTTTATTTCGTGTAACCCACATAGATCAGATCAACCACCAAACTATAAACACAGAAATATTAACAGTAGCAATATAACGCCAGAAGGGATCTAAGACTTCAGTGAAGGAAGAAGAAAAAAATGAAATAGACAGTGAAAATGAATACACTTTGTTGTAAATTGGAAATAGGAAGGAGTGAAATAACTAAAAGTGAGTGGGAGCAGCAAACTGGAATGAATTTTTCCCTGGAATTTTGCACCAACTGTATCATAATCATGCCATGCCATCCATAGTCTTTCTAGTAGCAAAACAGAGTTTTATTTGGCTTGAAGCCCCTTCATTATTGACTATACAAAGTGTTGGAATGAAGGGATAGATGGAAAAACTGTTGGAGACATGATTTACACAAAGTTTCGATAGGTACATAGCATACTAACGTAACAAATAGGAATCAACTGGATTTCATGCGCATAAAAAGTAATCATTGTGACGAGAGATGATGATGACGACAACGGAGACGACGAGCTTACCCTATTGTTAAAGAGCAAGTGGTGTGGAATATGAAATAAATAGCCTGAAGGGTCCCTCTCTAAATTGCTTGCTTTTGTTGTTGTCATTGTTTAGGAATGCACGGCCATGCAGTATGATATGACGCGTCTCACAAAAGAAGGATAGTTTATATTATATAAAGACACATATTCGCTTTTAGTTTTATGTTGTTGAGATTTTGGGGATTTATTGAAGAATTCAAAGAATTTCTTGTAGAAAGACTTGAGATATCTGAAAAATTATTATTAGTTTCCTGCTGCTATGTATATACTTTCCTGCTTACAATTCAACTCAACCATCAAAATATTCCGTGTAATAAATATTCCATAAACAAAAACACATCCGGTTATGATGATGATATTGTTATTTGAAACAATGGAAATCTGTGGTTACCGGTGGTGGTGGTGCCTGCTACTGCGGTTAAGTGATAATAGATTGGTTTAACTTTATTGGTTGTTGGATTACTCAAAAACATTTCGGTTGGATGGTTGCTTTCTCTCTTGAATTTTCTCTTTAAATAGGTGATGGTTATGGGATGATGGTGAAAGTGGTAAATCGTGAAATATTTCTAATATAAATATGTATGCATTCATTATTCTGTCACATTAATAGGAAAGGGTTAAACAAGATGTGTAGAGAAGTCACAGTCACACTTTGACTTTTTCCATGTGAGCTCTCGCTCTCAGAGAAACATGACGTGAGTGTGGTATGAAGATAGGAGAAATTATTAATTGCCTTTGAGAGAAAAGGGAAAGATGTGATGGTACTGTACAGTAGTGATGGGGAAAGAGATGTGAAAGGGTTGTCGTCGTAGTTATAACACAACGAAAGGTAAGATGGTGATTCACTTTGTCATGTCATGCCATACACCATAACATGTATATTGGTATGAATCTAAACTCGTCCTTGAATCAGCCACAACAGCAGCAGCCTATACTCAAGTCTTGTTGATAAGAGCTCTGTATGTGACTGTGAAAGTGCTAACGAAATTATTTATTCTTCTACTTTCTACAACCACCATACACCATACCATTATCATTACATATTTCTATTGAAAATGGCAGAAGAGAAATATATGTGTGCTCACACGCCAATGTTTTAGAGAGCATTCGCATAAAATAGATAGCAAATCACTAGAAATTGGTGATCTCTAATGAAAACGGGTTTGGTGTATAGTTTTGGATGGTGGGATTTTTTTTAGTTGGTCGGAACTTCACCACGACTACCAACCAACAACCATGACATACCATCAGCAAGCAGCAATCGACGTAACAAAGCGATAATGAGGGGGAAGCAGAGATGAAGATGAAATAAGGCGCAACACCAGACAAGAGCTAACAACCAACCACCATTTTGTTCTGCCATACCATTATCACCAAAACACTTCACCACTCACCAGCATAAATATATATAGTTGAATTTGAAAAGACGCTAGTTTAACAAGACTACTCAAGGTCATCCAATTCGCCATAGCTGGTGTCCCTATGACAAATACCTAAAAGAGGAATGTAATCCAATAATAATATTCATTCGCTCGCACAGCATTTTCAAAGATTTGAACAAAGTTGGAATTCTAACTATTTTAGTTTTGCTTGAGATAAATATTTTAAGCATTACAATAAGTTTATGGGAAGTAAATAAGTATGTTTTACTCCATGTGTATTGCCACAAGCAACCAAGTAAGTTTTGGTGGTACAGCTTTCACTCTTACTTTGCTTTATAAAGACAGAGCCGCTGGAGGGCATTAGGTTTGTGATGAGAAAGGTGAAAGTTTTAAGTAATGTTGGGAAACTTCTGTCTGTTTCGCTTTAGTGGTTTATGGTCCATGTTAATAAATTATGTTTGGGGCGATGCGGCACAAACGAAATAAAAAAGGATTCTCGGGATCTATCCTCAAAATTGTTAATTTTTTATACAAGTGCACATATTCATAAGTTGGATTGAATGATGATCCAAAAATAGAATGGAAGATGGCCATGAAATAAAAACAGCGGAAAAATCAATTTATCTTTGAAGTTTCAAAGGTTAATAATTGTAAATGTTACACAACATTAAATTTTGACTTGTACTTGAATTTTCCGGATTCTTAATTTGCAAACAACCTTTACTGTCAATTATTCATCAGGGAACATTGTAAATGCAATTTGTAGAACATTTTTATACATTCTTGAGTTTCAAGTGCTGAATTACTAGAAATCTTTTTAGTTGCTTTGACGCATACCTTCTTAATTATCTACTCATGTGAGAAATTCTCTTTGCTCAAAAAATAAATAGAATAATAATCATACTAATCATAAAGATGAACTTCAATGTGCCTTCTACGTTCTCTCATTTTCCACCACGTGACTTGTTCCAAAAATGAGTATAATGTTGATTTTACTGTAATAGCAGGTGACGTTGGAAACTCACGGCTTATGTTTTGTTATCCCTGGTTTTTCTGGGAATAGAAAAGTAAGACGCATATTTTTGTACCCAGGTTTGTTATCTCAACAAAAGGAGTTTAAGCTGATGTTCATAATAAAAATTATGATACTTTTATGAAATACAGAGAGAAAATAATACGATGAATATTTGTTGAAAAATGTCGTTCAGTTTTCATGCTTTCTTTCTTGGAAAAGGGTTAATACAATATTAATATTCTTTGTAATCATCATACCAAATTGCAGTGGTTTGAGAAAAAATTTCCTAAGGAAAAGGAAGAAACAATTTTTTTTTCAAATTCCACTTTAGTTTTGCTTCATGTATTTAAAAATTGGATATAAAAAACTGTTGTAATCATGTCGAAAAGTTTTTCCTTGTTTGCAAAATGGGAATGAAGTTAAGTAAAAAGTAAATCTTAACAAAATATAGAAGAGTGAAAGGATGATGAGTAGCGTATATGAGGATGATTACTACTTCAAAGAAGTAATCACATTAAACGGAATGTGCACTGTGCTGTACAATAATCATAATTGTTCTTGTTTGTTACCAAGAGAACATGTGTACTTTGCTGCTGTGTGATGTGATACGACGGGGTTTAAACCTGGAGGGCAGACTTTATTATGTATTCTTGAACAATTTGTAAAGTTTTATCTTGGGCTTGTGTAAGTTTCATTAAACCACACACGTACATACAGGATATATGTACGTATTTATGTATATTCATGCATTCATTTTATTCCGGAAAGTGGTTAGCTACTAGAGAAAAAATTAAGACGATTTCGCAAAAAAGAAAAGAAATAAAACAGAGTTTCAAGGTTGCTCTTGTCCCAAGATGGCTATCAGGTAAACGGAAAACAGTAGACAAAGTATAAAATCAGAATTTTGAGAAGGGGAAAAACGTTTTAAAAATTTCATCACTTTTTTATCTCCCCGATTTTCTTTTGAAATAAAGCAGCATTTTTTTCTACAAGACTCAGCTTCCCTTTTTTCACCATAAAAGTTTTCATCCACTTTTCCTATTTTTTACAGAATTCGCCGTATTAAACTTTTATCCCGTGTTCATGGAATAAGAAATAAGCTGGAATGTAAGATAATTCAAAGAAGATTATGAGTTTGCATTACATTTTATCATAAATTTTCAACTTAAAAACATTTATACCCAAGTACATTTGATATTTTAAAAGCACGATTTGGTGAAACGAAATAATTTCGATAAAGTTTAAAATGAATATAATAATACGAATGAAAAAGTATTAAGTAAACTTATGGTACTACAATTACACATACTTTTAGAGAGAGAGATGGGTACTATATGTAAATTTTTGAAAGTTGTTTTCAAAATGAGTTTAATTTTATTCAACCCCAGTCATTCACCTTAGCCATGGGTAGCATTTTTAATTTGGAGGCTGTTTTTCAATAAACCTAGCTTTCATTTTACTGTGCTGTTTTCTTCTGCGAGACAGTTTTCGCTTTGTTGTTGGATGATGTAGAGGTGTAATACTCAGTAGTCATGTAAATCTACAGCTTGTGTGACTTCATGAAGAAAGTGCAATGCACTTGTCATGCTGATATACGATTGCTGGTGAGATATTGCATTGAAAACGACTCCATACAAAGTTGATCATCAACATACGACATAAGAAGTTGACAACAAAATGAAAGCTATGGGCTTTTTTTAAGTAAGAAGGATGAAATATCTCAAGGGATATCATGTGATGTGATTGTGATATGTGATATATCACAGCAGGCAGCACCACATGAGCAGTCAAACAACTGTTTCTATTGCCCCTTTCTCTTGGAGCATGAATATATTTCCCAAGTGTCGTTCTTTGGCATCCTACACGTCATCCTTATCTTCTTGTCAGTCAGGTAGGGTTTTTGGTAACGACTGCATCAGTACTAGTACTGATGTAGTGGAACGTGGGTGGATGCTGATGATGATCACTGATCATGATACAATCTTCATCGACCATGCATCGTATCACTAGTCAGTAAAAATATAAACAGAAGGAATGGAAGAAATTGTAGGAAGAAAAAAATAAAGCGGATTATGTTTTATTTCATTTCAAGTCCAACTTAATTTAGTTTCCTTTGCAAAATATATTTCCTATACTCTCAAGAAAAATTCTAAGTAATGGTTGAGTTCATTTATCATTAGAAAAATAGAAAGCAAAAAGATAGACAGCACTTCTTACATGTGTCGTGTTCTTGGAATGAAATCAAATTGACTAACTGACAATATACATATTAGGCTACCTATTGCTTTTGCTGATAAGATGCACTCCATTTCTGAGTACGTAATATTTCTTTATTATCTATTTGAAAGCACCGTATGCATTGGCTCCTACGAACTCGTAGAGCGGAGCATTTGAATGTACTTCAGAACATCTCATTTCAATTACTTTTCCAAGAAAATAAATATTAGCGCTTCCAATTTTACAATTCCCCCTAGTTCCCTTCGCAAAAGAAATAATCCGCATCCTTGAGAGGGGTCGAGCCCACACCTGTATCCTTTCGCATAATATCCCATGTCAGATCAAGGTTAAGTGTATAAAATGTTCATAGTCATTTCATACCACTGGCACGGCAGAACGTAGTACATGCTGAGCATTCCAACCTCATTAAGTGTATTGGTGATTGGAAAGAGAGTTGAGGTGTTTCAAGGAAATTGAAGCGGAATTGGTGTAGAAGACGATGATAAAATTGAAGCTGATTAATAAAATGATTCGTTTTCCTGCTAAGCTTTAGAAGGGCTTCACAAGCTACAGTAAAGTTTCCAGAAATGCAATAAAGTGTAAACGTGTGAGGTATGGCAACACACTAAATTTATGAATGACCCCTTTCGGCTGTGAGCTTAAGTCCATAGTAGTGAGTGGACTTGAATGCAAAAAGAGAAATTGGTGGACGTTAACAGATCTCTCTCCCTACACTAGACTTTACCATCACCTTACCTATTCATTTTTTATCTTAACTCATTTGGCTTCTGCTCTGTGCAGTCCCGCAAAAGCAGAAACGAGATCGAATCTATTGGCTGAAGTGTCAGGCAAGTAAATGAGCTTGTTTTTCAGCTCGACCGACTCGTCTCGCAATATATCCATAACCATTCCACCATGAAGCTTCACTCAGCCTATCCTGTTTACTAGCCACCAGACTTTTCTCTTCCATTTCCCCTATCCTTCTATAGCTCATTTTTCTTTTTGCTAGTGTTTTTTCCCACTTTCAAATACCAAAACAACAGTTTGCCAGTAAAAAATAAACGAGTTTTCTCTCCTCAGTGGAGTCTTCTTTTTTAACAATTTTCCCATGGCTGGAAAGGCAGCTTTATATATTTTTTACTTTCTCCTGCTGACTTTCACTCATTTCATCTCACTCACAGTTTGCTCACACAGTAAAAAATTGTAATGCAACAACTGTGTGCACCACTACCATCATCCTATAGTGACGGTGGTACACAAACTACGTTTTCATAACCATCATGATCAGCATCCCCTTTTCTCCTGAGATCTCATCGCTCTCACACTAGCTCGTTTCTCCCTTTCCTCTTGGAATTCTCAGTAGCTCTTGCAGTTCTCATGGCTTATATTTTTGTGGATGGGGTTCCGGCTCATTCTTTCCATACGACTAAGCCAAACACCATATGGGCTCATATTACTTACTTTCCTTCACAGCTCACAATAATAATAGTACATGGCAATAAGGCTCCCTGTATCTCTCTCACATCTCCTTGTTAAAAAACAGAGAGGTACCTGATCACTGCTCTCTCTCACATCATCAGAGAGAGGTATATTGTCCCACCGGTAAAATGTTGATACTGATAATGCTACTGATGCCACTACATGTAGAGGTAATGATCCCCTATATAAGTACATAGTATATATGTGTATTATTCTAAAAAGTATAATTTAGGTATAGATATACATATGTACACATGTAGTTTGGAAGTCCATTGGGAGCTCATTGAGAGAACATTATGGGGAAAAGTAGAATCCTTTCGAAGAAAATAAATGAGTGTGATGGAATCATCAAGATGGCTCATGTGATGAGATGGAACTTCTATAATGGCAGGGTACAACTATCCTTATATGATTGTCTAAAGGTTCTTTCTTCGCTAAAGTCATCGTCCCGTAGTAAAACGACAAAGATTATAATGATGATGATGGCGGCGGTAGTGAAGCAGGAATAAAAAAGCCCATTAGGGCTACAATGAGAATGAGCTGCTTGTCATTCTTGAGTCATTGTTATTGTGCACCGAAAGCAAACAGGGCTCAAGAGAGAGAAAGAGAATACCTGCGCACCTCCACGGGGATCACCTCACTGCCTATAACTTGCTGTTATAAATAGCCAACTGAGAGTTTCCGTCAGGGCTTCACAATTTTTTTGGATGGATGATTTCTAAAGTGTCTGGCCTTTACTCAGTAAGCATATTGTAAGTACTTGGATATTCAAGTACATTTTTTCCTTCCTTTACTCACTTCAAAAGTGTATGACTAGCTAGATGGTGGGTGATGAAATGGTCATTGTGTTCTCAAAACGGCGATGGCGATATATATATATTATATATTTCTCAAACCTTTCGCTTGGGAATTATTTTCCGGAAGAGTGAAAAAAATTGATGCGGGGACTTATGATGTGCTGATATGTCGCAATTTCATATCCGCCCGCCGCCGCCTTGTCAGGTATTATTTACTTTTAATCCTTAGCGCGTGTGTTGTTGAGTGGGTTACACAAAAGTTGGTCAGCAAAGCTTACCCCGCAAACTTGGACCCTTTATTGTGTAGGTGTACTCGAGTGATTAAGGTTGTGTTTATCTATTACCGAATATGGTCATAAAATAAACTTGGGGATATTTCCAAAACTCTTTAACAGCTTGTTTTAATGAGAAAGCATACTGAAAAAGGGTACGATGCTGTGGAAAGACGGCTGTTTATTGATCATCTGATCACCTCACAGTCACTCAGTTCCACGAAGCCATTTAATAATGAAGACTTGCATCGGTCGCACCTGTGTATAAGGAAAATTCCCCGGTATACTGATAAAAAGGAATTATAATGGAACTACTCAATGCTTATGAACCATAAAAAAATTAATGCTATCACGAAAAAATGACAAAAGGGTTCAAGAAAACTATGCTTTTAAACTTATCTTTTATTTTTTCGGAAGAATGTTTTCATACCTGAGATTTGACATGGAGGCGAGGGGTTTTGTGCATGTGTGGGTATGGTAATGAGCAAATGAACAGCGTGCGTTCACATTCGGTATGCCACATGTCATAACAACAGCAACCCACCTTACCTTATTTTCCTTTATAAACTTTCTGAGAAATGGAAAACTTTCCAGAGGCACATGGCGTGACAGGCATACCGACCAACGATTGAATAATAATGAGTGATACCACTAATGCCATTGTGTCAATTTGCTATTTTCAACTTTGGAGTTTATTTCAAAATGTAATTGCCCTCTTGTCAATTCTACCAACTTACACGCGCGTACTTACCTATATAGCAATTTTGTTTATTACCAAAAATTTACAGTTACGTGAGCGTTCTTGGAATTCTGAATGGAGAAACAACGTCTTGTCTAATACCTAGACATTAGCTGTTTTACATTCATTCATTCACGTTATCCAGATTACTTTGTATGTCTCCCCACAACCATTTCATTGTAAAATGTCTATTTTGAAACAACTAATGAATTTGTAATTTTGGGATTTAATGAAATGTATTTTATTGTGCCGATTCTTCAAAAGACTTATGTTTTTCAATATATGTATGTATGTATATAATTTGACATTCTATAAAAATTGTGGCATTCATCCTGGAATTCAATGATTAAATATCAAATTAAGTAAAATTCTTAGAATGGAGTATTATTATAAAAGTATATTACAGTATAAATTGGTATTTAAAAATTATTCTATTGTGGGAAAACGAATTACAGAATTACTAAAGTGTTATATATATTTTTTCGTCTTTATTTCCAGGCTCCACGTCGACGTCAGTCTGCGATAACAAATCCCAACAGAGATGGAAGCATGAACATAAAGCAGCCAGAACGCTGGGTAAGTCAGTCAAAATGTTATAATTATCCTTTTACCGTTAGTCCGTTCACCTGTTCATTCTAGTCGTCTCCTTCAGTATATTTATGAGGAAACTCACTAAATTAAGAGTTATACACGAATCAATGAAGCAATTCAACTTGAAAATAGTATACTGCCTTGCCACAACTCATTTTAATTAGAACACTGCACCAACTAATAAAACGAGAAAGGGAAATGTGTATGTACTTTCCCGGAACCTCTAATAATGTTGTTAAATAATACAGTATACCAAAGAGCTTACAAAGTATGCAAATAATATATCTTTTACCTTCGTTTTTATTATGTCGTCACTTTAAAATATACAGAAATACTATACTCACATGGAAGCGCAGTCAAGTACAAAAGTCTTCACATGATCATCATCATCCTTTGAAGCTTTCTCTTTCACAATTCACATCACAACCCTTTCAACTCTCTTTTTGAAATCACCTTGCTCCTCCTTTTTAAATGGAAAAAGGCCCTCTGGCTCTTCATCTCTATCTCTCTTTCTCCAAATATCTACTTTAGGATTCACAATTTTTCTCCAAAAAATCTATTACCACACCCTATTTCCCTATAAAATAACCTATCTATTTATATGTATGTTTTACCTGCAGCATGTATGGTTCGTAGTATTTATTTTCAAGTAGAGTAGCTCTTTCTATTTTCTGCGTCTTCTTCACAGATTGAAACCTTTCTTTTTATTCACAAGAATAAAAAGGGAAAGTGAAAACAAGCAAATTCAAAAGAACAAAAAAGAGTTCCCTTTTTACCCTTTTCCCTATTCTTCTTTTTTTACTTGGCTGCTAGCAAAACAGGTTATGAATGTTTCTTTTTTATTGCCGCCCCTGTTATTACTGCTGTTATTGATGCTGCTTCTTCAATTTTGGAATGCATCTACGTTTTATATTTTTTCTTCGTCTATTTATTGATCAATTTGGAATAAAAATGCCTTTAAGTGAAAAAAACCAGTGAGCAACTTTTCATTGGCTTATACACGAAGGAATGTTATTATTTTGCCCTTGATCATCGTCATCATCATGATGATCAAGTTAAGGAGTAGGAGTTGAGGATATGTGAAGGATTTTTTTCTTGCTGGAGTGAAAAAAAGAATGGAGGATTCCATTGTTCACTTTTTATATCATTGTTGAAATTCCCTTCAAAAAAAACGTTGGCATTCAAAGGAATAAGAACTTGCAGACTAGCTAGACATAAAGAACATTAGCAGCAAGTAAAAATGTTGCCAAAATTGCACTTCATTGCAAGAAATCATAATAAAAGTGTGGATGTGGAGCCTCTTTTTGAGAATCCTGTTACTATATACTGTGTGAATGCTAAACTTTCAATAACGATACGATAGCAGACAATGCCAAATGAAGTTTAAAGGGCCATTCAATAGTTTTTTCGAGGAAGTGGTGATATTTTCTCAAGGGAAAATCGATTTTTTTTTCTCCTTGTAGAAAGGGGGAAAGGGCCAGAAAAGATTTTGATCCTGATGATGACGATGATAGCCTTTTCACCTTTTGATATTGCATGTTTCTTTGAAAAGGAATGTTACATGATGATGATGATGCTCATAATGTCACATTAATTCAGAGAAAGTTGTGTGTTCTTTTTACAAAAAAGTATGACAGGAAAAAAGTTATTCTCTGCTTCGTTAAATTACTCATTTTAGCACACTTGAAAGTTTTGGCTGGGAAGTAAAGTGAAATAAAATGTTGCCGGCCTTTTTCTATAATAAAATTTAAAAGTTAAATTGTTAACCTTTTAATTTGTCTTGTCATGTGGTAGCAAAAGAGCAAAAACATACATATAATGGGTTGTTATACACTATTGCAAAACAAGTGGCGGTGTGTGTAGGAGGCTATGCTATGAAAGGGTAATGTGCATCTTACAAAACAGGAAATTGAGGAAATGGGGCAAAAAAATTAGAGCATGGATTCCTTTGAAGCAAAATGTATATTTTCATAATGGAAAAATGTTCGTGCAAAAAAAAGTATGAAAAGGAGCAAGAAAAGTGGATTGTGTTAAAAAAGTATAAACGGAATGAAATAAAATTATGCTAAAAAAATTCAGTCGTTGGACAAAAAGTTTGAATTTTTCTGTACGCAAGCAACTACGTCATTCATAAGTCCCAGAGTACAACTTTTTGGTAAAAAATTTCGTATAGTTTTGGGATTGCGTGATGGGATGCTGATTAATGCAAATATTGTGTAAAATCCACCTTTTGTATTTTTTACTTCGGAATTCTTTTTTTGCCAAGGTTGGGAAAGCCCTTTTTACAAGAATGTAAACAAAATGTGTATTTATGCTAGAATTTTACATAAAAAGAAGTAAACAAAACAATTGTATTTGGTATTAAAATGCATATACGTGTGTGTGAACAACAGATTATTAAGACAAGATAAGGTAGTAAGTCAGCGTCATTCTGACAAGCAAAATAACAACGTGCATGCCCTTTTTCTCCGATCACTACACCGAACAATTTCTGCGTAAAAGGAATAACGTCATTGTGGACTGTAACGAAATTTTTATAGCAAAGGGAGATAAGGGACAAAGCTGGAAAGTAAACATTCTTAAGAAAACAATCAGTAAGAAAACAAACTACAAAAAAGCAAAGTTGTATAATAATAATAATAATGATAAAAAGAAAGAAAAGGCGAAGTAGCAGTTTTTGTTGATCAGCTTGATTGCTTTGGCTTTTCGTTTCCTTTTCCGTGTCTTGTGATTTTTTACCCCTTTCCCTCTTCCATCCTCTTGACCTTTTTCAACTTGATATATCTTTCCAATCCATTTTCTTATTTTTTGTATTTCTTATTTGTTTCATGTGACTTACTGACTATCTTACATGATCAAAAATCACAAAGAAAAAAAGGGTTGAATCAAAGGGGAAAAATAAATATTTATAAATAACCAGTAGGCGTAAGTATGTAGTTAAAATGATGGTATGATGATAAAATTGATATGGACGATGCCAAGTGGTTTTATTCTCCATGATTTTAAAGTGTAAATCTTGAATTGCCTCTTAAAATTAGAAAGGATATAAGATAGATTCCTCCTCCTTTATTTACTTTTATACTTCTTCAGTCTTGTCACTTTTTTTCGATTCAATTCCTTGACATAAAAACGCCTCTCTTTCTCTCTCACTCTCTTCAAATGTCTGTATACTTTGCCTTGTCGTCTTGATCTCAATTCTTCCATGAAGGACATTTCTCTCCTTCGTTCTTCTTAAAAATCACAGACTTTAGTACAAATAATCCGCCATCGGCCAATGGAATCACGTCTATTGAAAGACCATGTCCCATCTGCTGTCGTTTTGAGTGTGAATGCCAAAAGGGTAAAAGGTGACAAATAAAATGTGCATATGAGCAAATATTATAATACCAGTCACCAGCAGAGAGGATATAGTTGAGACAGAAACCCAGTTTCTCATATCTTTGCTTCACACTCACTCCCACATTTATTCCATCGACGAAGTAAATGGGGCGTACAGGAATAATTCTTGGGAGTGTTTGCAATGAAATAATGTGGGGGGTATCAGAAGGGATGATCGCAGCTATTGCACTGGCATTAACATTAAGCGTCTCTCTCACAGAATGGCGACGGCGACACACTGACTGCAACCAAGTTTTCTTATAGAACGTTCCTATTTTTTGTTATTATAGCTATTATACGTGTGTAATTATGTTAAAGCGTAAGGAGTACATTGGCTTTAGCAAGTAGTTTGCAGCAGCAGTTATAATTTTTGCACTTGTTTATCCAAGGCAAGGAATAACAGTTTGGGTTCGTTTTTCCTACTATCGTATATACTAGCAGGCTGGAAAGTTGTAGGGCTTTACTGGCCGGTGGTGGCGATGGTGGTATGGTACCACTTGGCTTTGTCTTTTATAATCTTGTCGTTTTTGGCTAATGTCATTTTAACTTTTAATGGGTGACAGCCGATGATGCGAAAAGAACATGACGTGACGCGCATTTCTCCCTGTTTACCCCGAATTTTGTTCGAAGGATTACCAAGAAAAACAAGAATCTTTGTGTCTAACAATAAAAATGGCAACAAAGACCCTTTTTCTAGACATAGAATGATGTGTTGTTTCCCAAATTAACATCATTTTTCTCTTCCTAGTTTTTTTCTCGAGTTCCCTTTGCACCCATCATCTTATCAATGGAGGGCAAAGATACGACGTAAAAAAGTAAAAAGAGTTTGCCAAGGTGCCAAGGAATTCGCTGTTTAAAGTCAATCATACGTAACGAACGAACGAAGATGAACCAAAATAGACAGTAGCGCCATGCAGCCAATGGCCGGGCAATAAGTTTGGTGGTGGTGGAGTGGAGATGAGGGTTATGGCATGGTGGTAATGATGTTGAAATGCGCCGTGCGCAAGAAAGGGACACTGACATAAATGAGAGGAGAAAGCGAGAGAGAGAAATGTACCTCCTGTCTGCTCTCTTGATATATGTATCTACTTTCACTTTTACGCTGTTCTCAATTCTACAAATTCACTGTTGTAACACTTTAATGACTTGTACTTGTAAAGAAATTATGTGAAATAGTGAGTGAGAGATGATGCCGACATCATCCTTCTGAACTGAACAACAACCGTTTCGATTTCAATTAGTTCTCGATTTTCAACTTTGAAAGAGGAGATGGCGTCATTATAAGGGACAGGGAGGAAAACAGCTTTGCTACGTCTGAAAATTTTATAGATGTAACGCAATAATTGCTGTCAGTTAACTGACATAAATGGCGACGAAAGAGTAACATGTTTTTGCAAGGTAACCTTATCAGAAAGAGAGGTGAACGGACTAATAACACGTTTACAAGTTTTATGTTAAGCTAATGGAAAATTTTGGTCAAAGCACAATGTAATTTCTGTTTTCTTTTGGAATTTAATTTATGTAGGCATAATTATGGGCACATTTGTGGCATGCTGGGTGCCCTTCTTTACATGGTACATGGTTTCCGCACTTTGTGGCAACTCGTGTCAGAATCCAGAATGGCTTGTGCAAACCATGTTCTGGATTGGATATTTCAACTCAACACTCAATCCTATCATTTATGGTAAGCAAAATTATTGATCTTTTTATCTCTATTTTAATTCATTAAAAATCGCAGCATGAGGTACGTCTTTTATTTAAAAAAAAAGAAGCTAAAATGAAATTTATCTTCTATCCACTTTGCAGCGTATTTCAATCGCGACTTCAGGGACGCCTTCAAGGAGACGATCCAATGCGTATTCCTCTTCCCGAAGAAAGACAACATGCAGTCTTACGTGTAAAACTCAAAAAAAACCACCTGCTGAAGAAAAGCACAAGCAATCAACCAAAAAACAAATCTTGTAACTGCAGCTGTTCTCAAAGAATCTCAACAAAAATACAAAAAATTATCACACATGCACATAAACTATAAATGAACACACACAACTTACTGATGCTCTGTATAAATAATGTCTCCCAAAAACTTATTTTATATTGTATTTATAGCATATAATATACTCTATTTAAATTCTTTTGTTGTTCTTTTTAAATCCTTCAAGTTTTTTGTTAAATTGTAAATCGCTTGTAAAACAAGAAAAGCAGCATACTCATTTTTATGACTGACATGTCTCCTTTTTTAAACAAAGGAAAAGGTGAAGTTATTAACTAATTAAATCCGACATGTTCTCATTTTAAATCTGTTGTATACCTCCTCGTATTACTTTTTACCTTCTACCATTATTTGTCGACATACCGAAATGAGCCATAAAAAAGCTGACTGAAAAAGTTGTATAAATAAACCAAAAAGCACAGTAGGATTATTTACAAACTAAAAATCAAGCATATACACACTACTCACTTTTTTGCGAGATAAATGAAGTTACAAAATCTACTCAAAAAATGTACAGACTGTATTCAGTTCACACACTCTGTGACATCACAGGAATGAGAAACATACTTTAAAAAATTATGTACACTCATCGCGTCATTTTACGTCGCGTCGTATGATCATCCAGAACAACAAACCACCACCAGCAATAAAACGACGCAGTAATTACTTCTCGTGGTCGCAATGATGAGGATATGAGAAGCACATGGAATTTTCAGGACTGGACTACTGGAAATGTCGTCTCCAGACGGAAGCTCAGAATAGTCCTTTGGTATGGCTAAAAACCGTGGAAAGCTGGCAGCGGAAAATATTTGAGGTAAAAAATCTTTTCCTAAGTATTATTCTTTTAGTTGTGTGTCAAGTCAAGACAAGTCAGTCGATTGATTAAAAAATGCGCAAAATATCTTGTCTCTCTGTTTGGATCCCACCAATGTAACTATCCAAGGTAAACGGACTTGATCCTCTTTTTGTACATGTCCATCTAAGAAGTTCCGGTAGGATAGCAGGATCAACAAGATTAGCTTGTAACGACAGTCTATGCACAATACTTGTTTACTGTATTTCTTGGCTGTTCGTGTAGAGTTTACATCATGATGGGCGGAGGAGTTTGTATAATGTAATAAGCTCATCATTGTCAGCCTGTCAAAGGAAATCAAATAAGCCTCGTATGAATGCTTGTTCGGCTCTAATTCAACTGAATAAGAGATCATTGTATTTACGATTGCATATGTATCTTTCTTTCGTACTGGTTATTTTTGTCCTTACGAATGAATCGGATTTCGTTTCGTTTTTATCATTCGATTGTGGAGGGCAGTTACTGTATTACTAATCCTTCCATGTGTGCATCCCGAGATTCTGAAGAAAAAAAATCTATTGGTTTTTCCTTATTTTTTTGTGGAAAAACAATAGAATGGATTTTTTCTCTACTTATGCTTGGAACACAAAACTCCTCCAAGATTTTTAGCGATTTAGTTTGTATTTGTGTAGCAGCCCTGCTACTTTTTTGTTTGAAAGAACAACCAACCCTCTGACATGACAGCAGATGGTACTCCTTTTCTATCTATCTGTCAGCCAAGCGAAGGAAAAAAATCTTTTTCGAGTTTCTTTGTAAATTATTTTGCCATGAGCATGAGAATCTCTCTGTATACCTACCGTGTATGGGAAAACAAACGAACAAAAAGTCTCTTTTTTCCCGTGTGATTGTGTAGCAGCGATAAGGATGATGATGATAAAGCAAGTAAAGCAAGTAGTGTAACATATGCAATAAAAATATTATGAGAGCTTATACATGTTGGTTGATGCAATGTGGATGATGTTGGAGACGGAGAAAGAAGTAAAGTGGGAGCAAGTAGCCCCGAAAAAAGTAAACATGATAAGAAGTAAGGAAAACAATTTTTAGAGTACACTTGCTTTAGTAGCAGTTTTTTTCTTTTTGCGCCTTAACATAGCGAATAAATAGTGGAATGCACACATAATAACATACATATATGGGAGAAAGTCAGTGTGATGATGATCGTGATCATAAATAGCTGTCGATGGATGTTTACTTTTGAGGGGAAAATCACATTTGACATGCCTGCTTAGAATTTCTGCTAGATTCCAGTACACTGAGTAGTATGAAAAATATGTCTGTGTAGTACAGCATATGTATATATTAGATATGTACATGTGATCACTCACTGCACTGCTTTTTAAAATAATTATTGGATTGGAAAAGAATGAAGGGAAAGCGAGTAGGCAGTGATAATCCTAATAAGAAGCGAGAAAGCACACAAAAATTGTTCACTTGAAAGCATTTTATTATTAGTGGGCTGAGGGAGAAAGATAAACATTTCTGGAATCTTTACGGATATTGGATATTTTAATGAGTATACGAGGAATATACTATATGTTTTCTGCTTGGTTGAAATTGAAATTGCTTTCTGGTTTTGGTGGTGGTATGGTATATGGTATGGTGGGGTAGTTGATATCGAATTCGTTCATGTGTATTCCAGTGCAGGCCAGTATTTTTTT
>JAQFZH010001455.1:0-21183 GCA_034695485.1 Entomobrya nivalis
TGTGAGGGAGGCAGGTGTGGACGTTCCAATGATGACGCAGAGTAAGCTGGGATGGACGATCCATGGACCCTTGCCTGGAAAGAAGCCTGACGAATATGCATTTTCCTGTACGCTTGAGGCGGATAAGGATATTCGTCATAACTCGGTGAAGGAGTCACTTGCATTGGATCAAATTGAAATAAGGGCAGCGGTGAACACCCGTTCACGTGAGAACATGGAAGCTGATAGGGTAAAGCTAGTCTCACGTTGTGTTGGGGGCCGCTGGGAGCTGATGAAGTTAATGGGTGCTGTTGCTGATAGGAGCAATGACATGACAGGATGGTCAGAGGTGCCCACTGAACGAGCGCTTGGTCTTCACTGGATCCCTGGTGAGCGTGCTGGAGAAGAGGTAGCAACTAGAACGGAGTGTCTCACCAAACGAAGCAGTTTGCAGTTTGTTATGTTGGTGTGGGACCCTCTTGGAAGCCTCGCCCATTTCATGATCAAGGCTCGGATTCTTCTCCAGGATATCTGGAGATGCAAGATTGGTGGGGATGATGAGCTGCCAGGGGCAAGTTTCAGCAGATTGAAGTCTTGGGTACTGGAGTTGCCAAAGTTGTCCAGGATGAGGATGGCTCCAGTAAAGCCAATGTCAAGCCCACTCCTGGAGTTCAATGCAAAAATGTTGGCCACTCGTGTTGGAAGGTTTCTGGGATCCGAGCAGGATATCAGGATCCACGACGTCATCAAATGGACAGACGCCATTAAAGTGCTACGATGGATAAAGGCGGAGGCGAGGCGATTGCAGACTGTAATGGCTACCCATGTTGGCGAAATTCAGGAGAACACTGATGTCCAGCAGTGGAGATGGGTCCCCACAAAGGAGAATCCTGCAGATGATTGTACTCGAGAGGGCAAAGCAGACCTGAGCACTGAAAGCCGATGGTGGAATGGACCGGACTTCCTCACACTTTCCCCAGAGGAATGGCCAAAAATAGTTAATGGCCGAATGGAGGAGACGGAGGAGCTGGAGCAAAAGAAAGAAGTTCTTGCTGTGCAGTTGGAGGTGCCATATTTCCCATTGCCTAACGTGATCCAGTTTTCTAATTATATGTGGTTAGTTCGCTCTACTACCCATGTTTGGAAATTCGTGGAATGGATAAAGAGCAGGAAGAAGCAGTGGATGCGGGCGCAAGCTCTTGCAGACATTTTTTGGAAACGGTGGCTAAGGGAATTTATCCCCCCGTTTCAGCGAAGACAGAAGTTCCATGGAAAGTTTCCAGCAGTGGAAGTAGGTGACATGTTCGAGAATCTCAAGCGGAATCAATATTCATTTGGACTTTTTACTCATGTTTACCTTGGAAAGCATGATGTGGCTCAAGTTGCTGATGTGAAGACCTTCACAATGATGTACCGAAGACAAGTGGTCAAGATCGAAAGCTGGACATCAAAGCCGTAAAAGCTCAAGATTAAGATATACTATGTATATCAGGGGGAAGTATGTATTGACGGCTTTGATGGACTATTACTTATTTTCATTTGTAATTTGAATATAATGTGTTATCTTGTTTTTCATGAACTTATGTCCAAAGTCCGAAAGTTCAGTATTATTTTAATGAGTATTCGGTATCGATCAGCTTATCTGATTGATACTTTTATTGTTTTCTTTGTTTGTGAAAGTTATTTTTAGAGCTTTCACTTTCTGTTCTTTGTTGTTTGATTAATTTTGGATATTTTCGATGTAGTATAAATACCACCGCATTTTTTGTAAAGTGATCCTCTTGGTCAACTGAGTTTGACAAAGCAACATCTGAGCTAGATGCTTGCTCTTTGAAAGTGACTTATCAACGCACCGATAAGTGTCACTAATAAAGTTCTAAAAGTTAAAGGAATTTTTGTTGTTTGTTTATGAGTTCACATCATTTTTCATAGCTATCGAAAGGGTGAATTCAATAAGGTATGTATTCCTTTACTGTTGTGTAACATTTACGTATATCCCTTTGATTAATGAATTTAGGTGCTATATTATATTTTTAGTCCCGATTTCAAACACAAGTCATACAAGCATTATTTTAAAATCCGACAAAAAGAAATAACGTAAACAAGCACCAAATTATGATTACTAATTAAGGGCTTACATCATATGAATTAAACTTATTAGAGCAAATTTGGTTGACAAATTTAAAATTTTATTTTACTTCTCATTACTCATTTAATATGACCCGTCAAATACTGCCAGACATCCCAAACCACTTGTTTGCACTGTGTCTTGTGCAAAACTTTCATCTTCTTGCATCATGTCAGACCGTGAAACAATACAAATATCTTTGTTGACTTCCTCATTAAAACCCCAGTTCATTGTCGAATCATACACTTCATAATTCTCAGCCAATTTCAGATCGCTCAAAACCTGTGGGGATACCCTGGTTTCTTCCAAGTATATCCCATTTCCTTCCAGTTCCAGATCAACTTCCTCTTCGAACTGCGCCAAGTCCTTCAATTCCAATCCACCATCCTTCGCATCAGAAATCTGGAAAGTCCACCAGGTATATGGGCTCATAAGGAAGTCGGCTCCGGGTCCATCAATCTTTTACCAAAACAAAGAGTTACATGCATTACATATTAGTCTAGTAAAAATGCAAGGTTATATATTTAAAAAAAAATTAGATCAAAATTCAACTTAGTTTATATTTAACTCCATTAACTGTCACATGATTGTTCTCCTTGGTCTTCTCGAAACTATAATGATACGTTATACTCCTATCGTGCATAACAAAATGCTGTTCCATAACCTTGTAAAGAGAAATGCCACTGTGCGTCATTGCCATATGAAAATGATTGAGTGTTTCGTCCAATTCAGCTTGCCTGCTTTCATTACGAGTTTTGAGTACGGCAGCCAGAGATTTGAATTTGATTGCTGACTTGGTTTTATAAAAGGATGCGGACTCTTGGCCAAAAATGTCAACTTCAGCTTCCAAGTGGATGGGTTCGCCGGCTAATAGCTTCTGGATCAAATTCTAAACAAGTGGACAAAAATATACAAAATATGCATTTTCACGTTAATAAAATGCCTCAGCCGAAGTATAAAAAAAGAACAAATACTAGCATTCTGTTTTGCTTACCAGCCAATGATCATTGGTCCATCTGTAAAATGGCTCACTGGAAACCGCATCACTTGTGAAAAAACTGACCATCGAATATTGATCCCCTTCCACCGTCGTTGCTTCATATCTCTTTAGCGCAATGCTCAAATCCTCCACTTGCTTTCTATACGTACTGATCACAGTTGGCAGATTATTCGTCAATGAAACCGGCTTTGTATCATTTAGATAACGACTTTCAAACGGAAATGCCCACTGTTTTAATGCATGAATCCCTTTTTGATAGTCCTCCAGAAATAAATTGAATCCCAATCTAGGAAAAGATACATCTTTTTTTGGCCAGTACTTTTTATTCGTGGCTGCCGTGCTGCGTTGTACGTTCCACAGGCAGGCAGCATACAAACTTTACGAACGTAAAACGTTTAATTTCGTTTGTAATGGTGTTTGCCCTGTAGATTTGTGTTTACAATAGCAAACACCATTAAAACGAAATTAAAGTTTTCTCGGTTGAATGAAAAATGGCATTGGTGGCAACGTCGGGGTTGATAAATGATCAATATTGACTTGAGGTCCAATGATCACAGAGCTGTAAATCAGAGTGCCTACGGACCTCCTCAAGAATCGGACTGAATAAGCCGAATAACCACCAATGTTGAAGATTTCTTCTAAAAAATTCAAGGCAAACTATTATACGCAAACATTACACAATTTTAAATGAAACAAAAGCATTTATTTTACAAAATATACCATTGTAGCCATAGTCTATGGCAAAAACCCATCATCATCAACGGCTGACAAATAAATAAAGGCTTTTCCCGTGGTTCACTTCACTGGCTTATATTAAATCAAATACAGGATCCAAATTATTTTCATATATTGTTTTATTTTTTTTAGTTGACTTGTCATTTACAAAGTATAGTTATTTTTACAAAAGTATTTTTTATTGTAATAAGAGCAGTGGCATAGATTAATATTTTTTTGGCAAGCAATGTAAAAAAAATTCAAATCAGTCTCTTTCTTAAAAATATAAACCCGCTACTGCCCCCTGCACAAAGATCACTACTTATTCTCATTCGCTCGTTCAAAAAGTAACTTGTCAAGTTGTCCAAGTATTTTTTTATCAGAAAAATAGACAAAAAAAATCAGAATAAAAAGGAAGGCTTATTGGTTATCTTATTATAAAATTAAGCTTATCATTACTACAGATCAGTGTATATACTATGTACAATAAAAGTTACAAGAAAAAACTTGAGTTTAGTAAAAAAAGGTACTGCATTATAATTGTAATTAGTTTTAAATGTGCATAATTATTTTTGATTATCATTTTATGTTGACTTTTTAATTAGTGCTGAGCTACTCAAACTGCTAGTTTTGCTTGGAGATGATGAGGTTGCTATGGAGATGGCACTTTTACTCGATGATGGCTTGTCTGGCAAAAGAATTGCTATAGATTTGCTACTTGCTGCGATGCTCTGCTGCGGTGATGATTTGGCTACAGCTTTGGCGTCCACTGATATCATATCAGATCTCTTGATAAATCTGTGACTATTGCCCCCTTTCAGTTTTGAAGCTAGTACTAGAGCAGATCGATAGTAGCGCCCTTGAGGAGAGCCAGCGGTGAAGTTGGGTGGTCCATATTTTGGTCGAACACCTGCACCAGCACCGCCACCCCCGCCTCCTAAAAATATTTTCAATTGAACAATTTAGATTTAAAATAAGTTGTTAATATTATTTAAAGTTTAATTAAGTAATTATTTACCTGCACCACCTCCTCCTCCACCTAAGCTAGCTCCATTATAATGACTACCACCACCGGGACCCCCTGGAGCCCCATATTGACTTCCAGGGGCGCCCCCACCAGCACCGCCTCCCCCACCTAAAGATCCTGGCACGCCGTATTGATTTCCAGGCACACCACCGCCTGCGGGACCACCAGACCCTGGCCGTCCCCCTCCGGGAGCACCATATTGACCACTTGGCCTTCCCCCTGGACCAGCTCCGGAGAAGCCGGGAGGACCTCCTCCACCAGCACCTGGGGCTCCGTAGCCAGAATTGGGACCACCGCTGCCTCCTCCGAATCCACCTCCAGGCCTTCCCCCAGCGCCACCACCACCAGCCGAGGGATAACCTCCTGCAGACCCTGGGCCTGCTCCAGCGCCACCAACTGGATAGCCACTAGCACCCCCAGGCCCTCCTACTCCCCCACCACTTGAACTGCCAGGATAGCCACCGCTTGAACCGCCGGGATAGGCCCCAGATCCGCCAATACCACCTCCTGCGCCTGGCCCAGCGGGATACCCCGCTGGTCCGCCTGGCCCAACAGATGATCGTGGATAGCCTCCTGAACCTCCAGGGCCAGCGCCGCCGGGAAATCCACTAGAACTTCCTGGAGCACCAGTTCCACCCGAGGGATAACCTCCAGAACCTCCTAGACCCCCAGATCCACCCGCCGGATAACCTCCAGAACCCGCTGGGCCTCCAGGATATGGGCTTCCACCATTTGAAGGTCCGCCTAAACCACCAGATGACCCTGGATACCCTCCTGAACCAGCGGAGCCAGGGAATCCATTAGAACCCCCTTGACCACCGGCTCCACCACCAGGATATCCTCCGGAACCCCCTGAGCCTCCAGGGTATGACCCACCCGCTGGTCCACTAGATGACCCTGGATAGCCTCCAGAACCTCCAAGTCCAGCACCGGCGGGGTATCCACTAGAACCTGCTGGCCCCCCTGCTCCACCCGCGGGATAACCTCCAGAACCTGCTGGCCCCCCTGCTCCACCCGCGGGGTATCCTCCAGAACCTGCTGGCCCCCCTGCTCCACCCGCGGGGTATCCTCCGGAACTTCCTTGGCCTCCAGGATATGGCCCTCCACCACCTCCTGGGCCGCCAGGGTATGACCCTCCACCACCTCCTGCTCCAGCACCACTAGATGACCCTGGATAACCTCCTGAACCACCAGGTCCCGCCCCAGCGGGGAACCCACTAGAACCGCCTTGACCACCAGCACCGCTTCCAGCATACCCTCCAGAACCACCTTGGCCACCAGGATAAGGACCTCCACCAACTGCTCCTCCAGCACCCCCAGGATACCCCCCAGCAGATCCACTGCTTGGACCACCAGTACCTCCACCTACTGGATAGCTACTACCACTTGGGTAGCCTCCAGAAGCACCTCCTCCGAATCCAGCTCCTCCAGCACCTCCTCCTATTTAAAAAAATACATTAAAGTTTATCCAAACTTTTGCAATATTTTTATCAACTTAATAAATCCTACTTAAAGTTTTTTTTCGACGGACCACTGCTTAAACCACCACCTTACTGTCTATAAAATTTAAACTAACCATGGCCAAGGTTGGAATCTCATTATTATTTTGTTATTTTTTCTGTAAAACGTCGGTAAATTTGTCGTTGTAAATTTTTGTTATTTACACGTTATAGTTAGTATGCCGTATATTTCTGGTGACTTATATATAGGAATAAATTGGACAACTCTTTTAATGTACTGGATTATGTATAATGCACAAAAATGGACCAAATCAATCAGTAAACTCATTTTTTCTTTTAAAAAAATTAATTGAACTAAAAAACCTATTCACGATGTGATAGCTTTCATTGATTGAATTAATTGAAACTATTAAAAATTAAAACGAGATCATTACCGCCAAATTCAATATTCAAGTTTTTAAAATTGTGGTCTTTTAAAAATGGTAACTTGACTTCATAAAGTCACTGAATTAAATTTGTAATTTTTTTTTACCTGGTTGTCCTCCAAAGCCACCTCCTTGACTTCCACCGGGCGCACCATACTGTCCACTAGGCCTTCCTCCTGCTGGTCCGCCAAATCCTCCTCCCGGAGCTCCATATTGTCCTGACGGTTTACCACCTCCAACTCCTCCCCCTGCTGGTCCGCCAAATCCTCCCGGAGCTCCATATTGTCCCGACGGTTTACCACCTCCGACTCCTCCCCCTACTCCACTACCACCTCCAGGGGCTCCATATTGTCCATTTGGTGCTCCACCAGCTGGCCCACCTCCAAATCCAGCACCCCCACCACCTCCTGGGGCTCCATATTGTCCACTTGGCCTTCCTCCTTGTGCACCTCCAGGTCCCCCTCCTCCTCCACCGGGACTTGGTGCTCCATATTGATTGCTAGGTCTCCCTCCAGGACTTGCTCCAAAGCTTCCAGGTCCCGCCGCAGCACCCCCAGGAGCCCCATATTGATTGCTGGGTCTCCCTCCAGGACTTGATCCAAAGTTTCCAGGTCCTCCGGGAGCCCCATATTGACCACTTGGCCTACCACCCGGAGATCCATTAAATCCTGATCCGCCGCTTCCTCCCGGAGCGCCATACTGTGAATTTGGTTGTCCACCATTTGGTCCCCCCGCGGGAGCTCCATATTGTCCTCCTGGAGCTCCTCCAAATCCTCCAGGCCGACCAGCACCTCCACCTATTGTAACAAAATTTAAAGATTATCTTTCGTGAGCAATATCGAAAAACTTTTAGATTGACTGGAGTGGTGGGACATGACAGAAAAAAATGCAATGTTTTTCAAGTAATTTGGAAAAAATATACCGAGTGAAATGAACAGAATAATTTTATAGTTTGAAAATGTTAAAACCTGAAAAAAAAATTGCAAATTTTCTCTGAATGCTCATATCATGAAATTGGTTCACAAGTTGCGAATTTTTTACAATTTTTTTTTGGTTTTGGAAAGGGTGTTTCAATTAGCATTTAGATTTTTTTTTGGATCGCATTTAAAAGAATTCAAATCAAATTATGAAAAATATGTTCCCAGTTTCTGTATCATAACTTATTAAAATAGTTCGCACAAGACAAACGTGGAGGGGGCACGTGTATCTAATGGTTTCCTAATTTAGCGAAGATAAATCATAATTATAACTCTATTGAATCTTTTGGGCAAAACACCACAAAAGCGTTTTCAACTTTTCAAATGTGTACGAAAAATTTAAAGAATTTTCGTAAAAATTTTTTTATATAAGCGGAAGTATGCTTATGGGGATTATGGGATTTTTTTCGGTTCACCCAAGATACTATTTTTATAACAAATTTACCTGGTGCTCCTCCAAAGCCCCCTGCCGGCCCCCCACCTCCAGGAGCTCCAAACTGACCACTTGGCCTGCCTCCGGGCCCACCCCCTCCGGGAGCCCCATACGGCCCACTTGGATTTCCTCCAGGCCCTGCTCCTCCGGGTGCACCATACTGACCGCTTGGACTTCCTCCCGGCCCTGCACCACCAGGGGCTCCATAGTTACCGCTTGGACTTCCTCCCGACCCTCCTCCTCCAGGAGCTCCATAGTTACCGCTTGGACTGCCTCCCGGCCCAGCACCCCCAGGGGCTCCATACTGACCACCTGGCGATCCACTTGGACCGCCCCCAAATCCTCCGGATTGGCCAGCACCTCCACCTATTAAACAAGTAAACCATTGTAACTGCTAAATTAAAAATCTCAATTGAAACGAATGAAGAACAAAAATTGGACAATAGATTCTAAGTATCTAGAGCTGTAAGATCTTGAATTTTTATTATTAACGCACCATGACAGCATCTCAATGTGCCCCGTTAAGATTTAAAAAGTTGGCATGGCGGTGTTTTTACAAAAATAATTAATTTGTGAGCGCCAGGAATGATTTTTTTTTGTAAATGTCGTATAACCCTTAAATGTCTATTAAACTGTGCTCTACAAGCTGGTAGCTTCAGTTTTATTTAAAGATGTCTGTGTGTCAAGGAATTTCGGTTTTTAACAAATGATCTAGAACCCGAAATTCCTTGACACACAGACATTTTTAAATAAAACCGAAGCTACCAGCTTGTAGAGCACAGTTTAATGGACATTTAAGGGTTTCACGACATTTTCAAAAAAAAAAACATTCATGGCGCTCACAAGTTTAAATTTTTTTGTAAAAACACTGCCACATATGACTATTGAAAAAAATACTTGAGGCCGGGGCACATTGAGATGCTGTCATGGTGCCTTAATAATAAAAATTCACAATCTTTTCATTGAGTGGAATTTTTAAAAATCGAATTGATTTTTAGATTTGTCCAAAAAAAAGGAATTGAACGAGTTTAAAGAATTTGAACGAGAGCAGCCCATTGCTAAAACTATTTTTTTTGTCATCATCAAGTGTCGCCTTAAAATGACGATCTGGAAATTTTGATCAATTAATTTTTTTTTGCATTTTAAAATTCTGATATTTTTTTTCAAAATATTAATTTTTACCTGGCGCCCCTCCAAAACCACCTGCTGGACTTCCACCCGGTGCCCCATATTGCCCACTAGGTCGACCAGCTCCAGGCGCTCCATACTGTCCACTAGGCCTTCCTCCCGGTCCACCTCCTACCCCAGGCCCTCCTCCTCCTCCCCCGGGACTTGGCACTCCATATTGATTGCTCGGTCTCCCCCCAGCACTTCCTCCAAAACTTCCAGGCCCCCCTCCTGGGGCTCCATATTGACCACTTGGGGCTCCGGGTCCAGCTCCAGCCGATCCTCCTCCAAATCCTCCAGGCCCCCCGCTCCCTGGAGCTCCATACTGTGAACTTGGCCCACCGGCTCCACCACCACTTTGCCCACCTCCAAATCCTCCAGGCCTTCCCCCGCCACTCGGTGCTCCATATCCAGAACTAGGTCCACCTCCCGGCCCCCCTCCGAATCCAGCGCTACCTCCTGGTCCACCTGGAGCGCCATAACCAGAACTTGGCCCCCCACCGCCACCACCGAATCCAGGCCCACCCCCACCAGAACTCGGTCCTCCACCTTGACCACCGCCACCTCCACCTCCAAATCCTCCAGGAATACCTCTTGATCCACCAGCAGCCCCAAATCCACCTGGAACCCCTCCGCCTCCCCCAGGTGCGCCGTATCCTCCTGACCCAGGCCCTCCATTGCCACCGCCACCCCCAGGAGCACCGTAACCAGCCCCAGGGGCTCCCCCTCCGGCACCACCCCCTGGACCTCCTATACTTCCACCTGGTGGACCATAAGAACCTCCTGGTTTTCCTCCTCCTCCTCCAATCCCGCCGCCAGGTCCGCCTTTAAAAAATTCATTTAAAAAATATTTTAAAAATTCAACTTTTTCTCAATTTTTGTTTAAAATTAATTAATTAAATTTGTACCTGGTGCCCCATAGCCTCCTCCAGGTGGACCCCCACCAAATGATCCCGGTCCTCCAGCACCTCCACTTCCAAAACTTCCTCCAGAGTTTGCAGACACGCCGCCAGCCCCACCTCCACCACCACCAGCGCCACTATACGGTGGTACATACGCCCCATTCGGTGCTCCATACGAACTTGGTATAGGAGCTCTATTTGGATATCCCGGGCTTACAGGAGGTTCCGCCACCGCGCAGCCCACAAGCAGGGCTGCAAAAATCTGTGCAATTTAAAATAAATAAAATGTTTAACTCAAAATGATTTTTTTTCGTATTGCAAGAGCATATCCATACTCAAATGCTGCCCATTTCTCAATACAAAATAACTACTCATATTTTTATTTAGAAACCGATAGTCCATTAAACCAATCCAGCCAAGGTGAAATTCTCGGGTTACCCCATTCATTCCTTTTTACACAGCTCACCACACAATTAACTTTTTACAAATTTTCCAATATTCATAACTGCAAATTAAGGTAAAACATTTCTTCAAATGTCACAAATATGTTTTTTATCAAATTTTCTAAAGTAGTCACATAATTATGTGCACACTAATAATAACCAAAAAAAAAATATTCATCAGTATTTAGTAATCTATTCCGGATCAAATCATTTTAGCAACCATGAAAAGTTCATTGAAAGAAATAAACTAACTTTGAAATATTTTGTCTAAAAAAATTATTCGTCAAATAAAAGCATGAGCATGAGCACACAATGGCCAAGTTTTCGCGTTCATAAATTTTTTAACCTAAGTGCCGCTTTTGAATTGGCTTATTTTCAAAATAAACTTGTAAAAAATTAACCAAACTTCTTACCAATCGTCGCATTTTTCCTATTTGATTTTATTCAGCTTTTCTGTGCAATTCTCCGATTTGGCTTTACTTGTAAACACATAAGTTACTATAAATATATACACCGGGAATACAAAATTGTAAACCCGGTAGTCGAACTTTTAATTTTTATTAAATAAACTCAATTAATATCACAGTATCCACTTTAGTTTTTTTAATAATGTTTTCAGTTCAAACAGTTAAGTTGAGATTTTCTTTTCAAAAGCTCAACGACCCATGTAACAAATCAGAAAAGTTGGGTCGGCACACTTTTTTTTAGTACACTTTCGTTTTCAGCAAAAATGCTAAACTTGACATTATTCTTCTTTTTTTCGTGTCACTTTACTTAAAAATAAAGACGCACCGAAAAGTACAATGAATTAAAATGCTCCATGTTTTCTGATATTTTTTATTGACTGCGCACGAGCACCTTTTTTATTTCTACGACTCGTGTCGAGTCCACCCAATGAACTGAATCTTTTGGACTACTCCGCAAATTCTTTTTATAGAATAATCCCTTTTGCTAATTTGTGGCTTGGCTTGTCCACTTCTTCTTTATTAATTTATTTTATACCACCCACCCCCACTGATTTTCATTTGATCTGACTCACTGATCATCACTGAAGATGATCCCTTGCTTCTCATCAGCTTAACCGCCAATATCTCAGTAAGCTTCAAATTACTCTGAGCGCTACCATTTTATTCCAACAAATTTCTTTCAACTTACATAACTTGAACCTATGCTAATTTTTTTTAATTTTTCAGTAGAAAAAAATACGAGTGAAATACTGCATGAGTATGTCAATATGACAATCGTGTGTACGATCTACCATAAACCACCATACATACCATCATAATAACAACAATAACTTTTCATTTCATTCATCATAATAACCGTCAAGACAAGTGAGCCTTTTTTACTGTGAGTTTCAAATCGGTTGCTTGACGACGACGTGTACCTGACGATGTCTGAGACTCTCGAAAAAATTCCCATAATGTTAAAAATCATATAACATGTCAGTGTGCATAAAACAAGTATGAAAGGGTTAAAGGTGCATTTAAAAAACGAAGTTTTCTTGAATAAACGTTATGTATACATATATGTTCGATATAACAATATATTATTATTAGGCATCTAACATTGTGAATTGATGATGATAAAAATATGATATAATAGCAAGATAAGATGAAGTGAAAAGATTTTATTTGGATAAGCGAGTTGTATAGCTGAACAACAATGGTAAGAAAAATACAATCAAGCAGAAAAAGTTAACAATTACAATTTTATTTTGAATCGAATGTTAAGTCAAAGAACGTCACATAGTCGAATGTGTATACAAAACGTTTCTTCGTGTATTCTGTTTGTTGAATGAGTTGTTATTGTATAACAGGTAAAACGAATTGACAAGCTTGATAAAAAAATTGTAATGGTTTGTTAATACATAATATGTGGTTTACATGCTAATAATAATTAGAGCTGAGTTTTTTTTTCAGAGTAAATATATGGCTATTAAAACAAATACGATTTTTTATATAATGAACGTCGTATTTAAATTATTTTAGTCATAAAAATCCTAACATTTTTTTCTCTGGCTGGTACAATACAATGTTTTGTGATTTAAGCTGCAAGCTAGATTTTTATCTGGAAAAATAATCATATGAGCATTATAAGTGCAACAGAAGTCGTGCAGTGGCAGACGATTAGAACAAGGCTTGTGTACGAAAAAAATGAATGTGTTTTATAAATTTGTGGTACATGCACGCCAATTGCCTGTAGACATAAGCTAAACACGAATTTAATGGTAGGGGTTAGTTAGCACACGCGAATATGCATGTAAGATTTTTGTTCTTTGAAATAGTGCGTAACACTACCAATTCAAGGTAATAAGGTAATTGGGCTACTACAATTTTCGCTGCAGTTTGTTGGGCTGATTTTTTAAATTGAGGATATGAAGATGAGTCGTGTTGGTTTTTATTGAAAGTGCATTTGATAGGGTAATTAAAGCACGTGTATGTAAAATATGCTGTAAATTACATTCGATGTAAAAAAACTTGCATTTTTGACAAGATTTATATTTTTTATCAGAAAATAGCATTTATTTTTTCTGGAAACAGGTTGGATGACGTTAAATGTTTTAACCAATTAGCTAATTTTTAGTAAAAAAATCATTCTTGCTTAATTGGTCGATACGTAAGAAACGTCGATAATTTGTTATGATAAATTTTTGACCTGTTGACTTGAAATGAAAGTTTAAAAGCATAAAATTTAACTCGAATGCAGGGAAAAAAATTAATAATTTGTGCTACCGCTTGCATAACAATTCGAATAATTTATTGGATAAATTACTAAGTAGCCAACAGTTATCAGTATTTTTGGTCGATTTTTCAAAAAAATATCAGGATTTATGATAACGATATAGATAAGAAATGGCTATAAGGGAAGTTTCCCCATCATCTTCGATTTCATCATCAAATTAAAAACCTAATTCGGTAAACATACTTATTTATTTTGTTTAAGTTGACAAGTTAAATTTTAAATCAATAATGTCGCTTAAGTCACTTAAATTTTCTTAGCTTAAGTTTTGAATACGAATATAAAACGTAATAACAGTTCATTTGAATAAAATGTTGTGGGAATTGAACTTTGTGATTTTTTTATTAAATTATTTATTATGCCTATTAAATGAAACAAGCAATTAGTTACAAATACAGTCATTTTTAATTTCCTCTCGTCTTCTTTTTTTCTAAAAAATGAATATGCATTTTTTATGTAATAGCAATACAAATGCAAATTGTTATATCATCATAAATACACTTTTGCTTTTGCAAAAAAACGTAAATCAGTCATTTCAGTTTCTTTCCTGTCCCCTTCTTCGTTATTGCACTAATTGAAGTACCTAATCGGAAACTCGACCATTGCACATCGCAACGAGTATTGTTGTCATAGACGAGACAAATGAGCGAACATCAGTAAACTACGTTTGATCTACATTTCCGCATGTCTGAAAAACTGATATGTGTAAAAAATACATATGTATGTATATTCGTATAATAAGTTTGTTGAATACTTTGCTCATTTTTATAATTCGAACAGAAGTTCTTCTTTTTCTCTTGTGCAAATGGAAAATATATAATGACGTATTAATTTTTTAGACGTGATTCCAATTTACTCGTCTTAATTTTATCAAACGAATTAAGTTAGCAATAAAACGTGCCGTCAAATTTTACGATCAATATAATGATAGGCATTACAAATCATAAGTGCCTGGAGTAAGCAAAGCTAATATATTAGGTTTGTAACATAACTCGAACTTATTATGAACTTACATTATGAAACATGTAATTAACACTTAACATTAAGAGTAGCAAATTTTGGACAACTTCTGTATAAAAAAAGTTGGACAGTGATACGATTTTATTTTAACTTTATTTTTCACGTTCATAAATTCGACTCTTTTGCATTTCTAATCACGGATTACCGATAGAGATCTTTTGTAGAATTTACAATTAGTTTAAAGAAACTTTTATTTCATATTTCTTTACATTTGACCTTTTGTCGTATATCCTTGACTTTTCATTCTGAATATTTTTTTCGTTTATGAAATTTTAAGCTAAAACATTGAGAAATAAAGTCAAGCCAAAAATTTCAATGTCACGTTTTCATGTATTTTTTTTATATTCAAGTGCGTCATTTTCATTACCATATTTTTTGAAATTTATTTACGTCATTAGAAAAAATAACAAGCAAGTGTAAAATATTACGTCTTTGTTTCGAATTTATTAATAGATTACATATTACAATATTACGATATGATCAGTTTTCACTTGTGAAGATCTATCTGAATGTGTCTTTGTCATCTTTTACACATGGGTAAACATTTTTATAAAACACGATTTTTTCTGCAAGAGTATTGTGTTCTCTGATAATTCGATTGTCATATTCAAGAAAATATGAATATTGACTCCCATGTAAAAAATTCTAATGACTAAGATCAGATCAACATAACTTTTGAAACATTGTTTGCTTTTTTACAAGACATCTCATCTCACGACCACGAGATATCAAATTTACATAACAACCTACATGTATCGAATTGAATATTGTGTAAATAATTTATTTGTTTTAATTAGCAAAAATAAACCGAAAGATTTGATTTTTTTACACCGATGCTCTCATTATATAAATTTCATTATGAAAAAATACACTATTATATGTCTGCCGTCTCCTTAGCAACAATACTATTGACAAGTTTTGTTTACATGTTCGTTTATATAGTTCGTATAAAAATGTAAAATAAATGTTTATAAATCAATAAAAATTATATAATATCCAACCACACACCCACCTATGCCATTTGCCTGACACAAACCTTGGCAATCAGTTTTTCCGATCTACATATTCACAATAAGCAATTAATTTTGTCTGTTTTTAAAATTACGTGCAATAATAAGTCTATACAGTATACAAAGCAGACCACTCGGAAGCAAAATTTGAACAGCAGTCTAATAAACTCACCGGAAATATTTAATGACAGGCTATACTCCTCTTGTATTTATTTTTGCTTTGCAAAACAATATTTAAAGCTGTCTTGTCATTTTTTATTATTTATAGTCTTTAAGACAAGCCAGCATTGTACTTAAATTCTCTCACGTATCACGTATACGTATACAAACCTGTCATTGTTTTTATCACCACAGACGTGCGAAGTGCTCAAAACGAAACACTGCAAATGCAGCACTTATCTTACACTTACACGTACCTTAACTGACTTTTTTAGGCATCTTCACCTTATCAAACAGCTCATTGAGTTAGTAGAAACGATTACTTTTTTCCTTCATTATATCAAGCTAATGACCAATTTATTGAAGATGCTGCTGTGCGGCGGTGTGTATGGTATCACTATAGTGTCGATAAATAGTACGGAACTTAATTAGGACGAAATTAGGTACAAAATTATGGTAGGTTCCTTTTTTACTAAATAAACCGGCCAAGCTAATCACTTCCTTTGAAAATAGAATACGTTGGTTGAAATGAAGAAAACAAAATATGAAATCAATCAGAAAATTTTGCAAGAAAATTATAAAAAACTTAAAGAGAGCACAATAAGTGTGTTGGCACAATTTTTTAATATAATTGTAAAAATTGGAACTTGTGTCGAGAAAATCGCAAAAAATAAGCACAAATTTAATGATTTATTTGTAAAATCGATATATTCGAATGTACGAATTTTTTAATTTCGAAATTTAACCATTTTCAAATATAACTGGATGAAAAATTATTAAGTAGGCTTTACTGTTTAAATTATTTGATGAGAATTTAAATCTTTAAAATAATTCAGTATTCAATATTCAGTTAAATAAAAGTGAAACTTATTCTTATAAAATCCTGTGTGTATTTTATTTATGAAAGAAAAAAATTCATTAACTATTTAACCCTCATTGTTTTATTATTAATGTTTTTTATTCGTTAGCATAAATCCATGTAAAAAGTAAAAGGAAGAGGAACAAGTGTTTTTATAATAATTTGTATACTTACGATATTTATTTAATACTTGTCTTATTATTTGTGCCGCAGCTGCTGCTGCTGTATAAGTGGCTGGTTAAGTTACCATCATGTAGAGCATCTCTGATGATGAGCAGAGATTTAAGAAAAAAACAGAATAGTTGTTACTGCAGTGCACCTATAAAGTACGTAAGCGGAAGTTGGTATATTTATGTATGTATGTATACCTGTTTATATAGTAACTAAGCTTATATAACTTGGTAAGCTTGGTTAGGTGTATGCAGTCCTCATTCAATCAGCTTGCGCTCACTCAGTTGAGCGTCTGATTGGTTCAACTGATAAGGTGTGGGTGATGGGAACTGGGCTTATTTTGCACTGCACATATATTTTTTCAGCGAGCAGGAAAAGTAAACAAAATTAAAGAATGTCTTGTTGTTATAGTTATTACTGTTATCATAATACCTCTTATTGCAGTTTTAACGCATTACAGATTGATTACAATTTTGTATGGTCATTTATATATGCATATATGCAATATATGCAATATAAGCAATAATGTTTATAGGTATGTAGTTATAGGGGCGTTTAATCGTTTTATAAAAAAATTGTAGTCAAGATAAACAAATAAATGGGGGACACGTTCGATTCATTCATTCGATTCGATCGTTTTTATAAAAGAAAAGCTGTTATAAGCTTGTTCGCACAATTGACCGAATCAATGGACTAAAATCCAATATAATACCGATTATAGTATGCTAAAGTTATTCACAATTTTTCTTCAAAGTTCTATTTTTCTCGCGAAATAAATAAATAAGTCGATTCAAAGTTCTTCAGATTTTTTTTAAAACGACTTATTCAAATGTCCACCGGAATAAACAAGAAAAACACGTACCTACTGAAAAAAATCATCATTTTTTACCGGTATCACTTTACAAGTTAATTTTTACAATCGACGGAAATAAAATAGAGGAATTTCCTTTATAAGCTTTAGTACAAAAATTGCATACATATGTACGTGTTATATGTACAGATGCACGTTTTTATCAATAATGCATATGCATAATGCAGTCGTTTAAGTGATTTCTTGAATAATACTTTTTTTTGTGTAATGAAAATGAAATGAGGTGTAATATTTTATAGCAAGTAATTTGTAGTCGTAATTAACATAAGCACTTACCTAATGAGTTCGAATACTAATTTCCTTGTTTAGTTTGACCGGACAAATGTTAGAATTTACTGAGAGTTCTGTAAACAAATTAAATGCTGACACCTAATTTCAAACATTGGATTTTCAATAATAATTCGGTATGCATGCTTCTCGTAAAAAGTTTAAAAGCCACTTCAAGTATTTGTAAATATTTGTAATTAAATTAGTTCGATTTGACTTGAAGATTAACTTCTTAAAAAAGACTCGACCATTCTAAAAGCATTCCGTCTGGGATAGCGTACCACGCGTGGGTGTCACGCGACTTGAAGCCGTGTATAAAAAAAACTAATAAAATACTTAAAAGGTAATTTATTTTTTGTGTAATGAATCAGTGCAAACGACAGGTACGCTGATAATGCTTATCGTCGTTATTATTATTTTTCTCTTCTGAAACCAATCAAGCATTTTTCTCTGATGATAACAACTAACTATTTACATCAGTAATATGGGTAGATATTTGAAGTACTTTTTTGCTATCGTCTTCTTTAAATGCTCTATTTAAAGTTACGTAAAGCCATAACATTCATCATGACTCATCATCTTTACAAATAATGTAACCTGCATTACAATATATGGCAATATAGCTTAACAATATTGTTTACCGTTGAAAAAAATTATTTACTTGAAACAATTTAATTTCACGATTTTGATTATCATCAGAGAAATTTGTTGGTGTTTTTTTGTTGAATTATCTGTTATTTACGTAATCAATGGACAGTTTTTTAAAATATAAAAACCGACCATTATAAATCGTTTAGGTTCTTTAGGTTTTAACGACGTAACTTAACGGAAATAAAATATCGTTTTAATACAGCTAAAAATTTATATGGCTTTTCGTCTTCACTTTAAATGCAATGTACTAAATTGCTTTTCACACAAATTACCAAACAACCATAAAAATTATTTATGCATTACGTTCGTTGGTTTATTTGTAATTTTAATACTAACAAAACTTAATAAATAAGTAGGTTGCTAAAACATGTAGGCACATTATAAATTCATAGTTGTCAAAGTGCATGAAGCACGTGGGAAATTTGTAGGAAATTTTAAGCAAAAAACTTATGAATTAATTGCTGGCACAAAAAAAACTAATGAGTTTTTTAAAGGTATTCGCATGACATAATGTAACGTGACTTGACTTGACCTAAAGATGACTATTGCAAATAAATGTGATGATATAATAATTAGTTTGACACTGGCTTATATAGGGCATAAATGTGTGTAAGTTACGTTTTATTTTATCTTAACTAAAAACGGATTTTCCTAAATAACCAAAGCAAAAACATCAGAATCGTCACCATTTTTATTTATAAAACTCTAACAAAAATAGAACAATGCTTTATTATCGTTTGAACAAGATCAGGTTTCAGATCAGCACACTTTTATTTTTAAAACAATGGTAGCAGTGCCTATTACCTTTTGTAGTTTTAATTGAAAAGTCGCACTAGCTAAACAACACAATACAGAAACAAATTGTGTGTTTTATATGAATTGCTACATAGATCGATTATTTATAGGTATTAATTGATAGATATCGGGAAAACTCGCATTCTGACACAAGCCAATCTAGAATACCTACCAAAAAACAAAGCAAGCCATCAAGCCAAGCCACCCACCCTTTTCAAGTAAATTTGATTTATTATCCGTTCTATTCCGTTTTTCACACGAGGAACGTAATATCAAAACAAGTCTATTTACATCAATTTTTTAAATCGAATTTAGCAATTTGCTAAAATAAATCGAATAATTGTAATTTTTAGAGAAAAATCTGTTTAAATATATGTATAAATAATTTGCACATTTGTTATTATTGTCATTTGTTAAAATTTTGTAATATTTGTTATTATTTTAGCGCGAATTTTAATAAAAAACATTTAAAATCGTGGGTAACCCTGTTAAAATACCATGTCGGTCAACAAACGTGAGAATATATTTACTATTTAGCTATAAACAAACATTGTAAAAAATGACAAAGATGACAATTCGAGCCAAATCAAACAATTCATTCATATTTTTCATTCATTCATTCGAGAACATGTAAACATGTTATAAGCATAAGACAATATATTTATATTCTGTTTGATATTTTATGCATGCAGACAAATCGCCAGATCAATACGATTTGCTTGTGCACACCTGCTAATGGCTCTTTTTTACTGTGCGAACCTAAAGAAGAGACTATTTTTTATATATAAATGGCATGTATTATTTTTTATTAGGGGAATACAAATTTTGTTAAAAATTCACACCTATTTTTTTCAGTAAACCAGAGTTCATGGTGTTTATACAAGTAAAGTAGGTGGGTAAGTGGCAAAAACGGAATTTTGTTAGATTCTCCCTAGCGATTAGTTGCGGTTCGCGTGTGTTTATATGCGAACATTACAAATTACTATGCGACTTTTGATCTTTTAGATCACTCAGTTATTCATAAGTGCTTAAAAAGTCGGTGGTATAATAGGTAATTAGCATGTATAAATAACGGTCTCATAGGTAAAGTGACAGTGACATTAGCACGTAAAAATCAGCTTTATCAGATCAAAACGGAACATTAGAAAACTCAACAATGAACGTAGTGTGCGTTTTATGTAAAATAAGCAGAGTAACGGTAAAGGACTGCATTTTTTTGTACAATTTATTATCTTTTGGGAATATTTAGCGAAAAAAGTGAATGTACGTACGAAAATAATTAATATGCTTATTTATTTATTTTACATGTTTTTTTATCAATTTACTGATTCACAGCTAACACAGTAGCTCATTAATATTCATTTTTATCTTTTAATAACACCATGTACAAAAACACACTCAAGTGGCAGCTAAAGATATGATAAAAATATATAAACTTGTTTTAAAGGTGTCATTAGCCTGTTATTAAGTTGTCATGGAAGTAAAACAAATCAACTAAGAAATATAGAAATTTTCTGGCACAGAAGCCTTAAACTCTACATCTTTAAAAATATTTATAACGTTTGACCCTTTAACCCTATTTATTGTTCAAAAACCTTGTTCTTGTCATGTATTCATGTTTAAAGATGATACTAACAAAGGAGTTGTGATGTAACCGAAATCAAGGCTGTTTATGATATTTATTTAAATTTAATTATTTGTAAAATAATTCACAATTGTAAATATCCCATAGGGTAAATATAGTCAATCGGAATAGTTGTGGTTTGGAAAAATTAAATTAATATGTTCGAAGAATATTTTAATTACGTTTAATGAACTGCACTATATATTTCAAAATATAAGTAGAAAAAAAAGGTTCTAAGCTTATCGTGACCACAACAACTTGTCTTGTAAAATGATTAATTACAGAAGAACATGTTCTTAGAAATATGTGTATCAGTGGAGCTAATCGGCACGATTCTGGGACTAGAACAACCACATATG
>JAQFZH010001456.1:0-21180 GCA_034695485.1 Entomobrya nivalis
ATGAAAGTCAGAGGGAGCAAGGTCTGGACTGTAGGAAGGATGTGGTAGCTGTATGAACCCAAGTTCATTCACCTTTGTCTGTTCGAGGCGTGCTTTATGACACAGTGCGATATCATGTAGTAGGTTCACACCATCATTCCACTTACATACACAACTACAACTAGTGTACAACAGCAGCTTAAGCGCAATGCTTGGGCTTATTTTTAAGTTAGACTAATGCCTATCTTATCATATAAATTTCCTGTCTATTCATCAACATCCAGTCTAGATATCATGATTTGAATTTGGCCGGATTTAGGTGAAAACCCCTATGTATATTTAAAACTGTACAAAAAAAATTCAATCTGTGCATAAAATCGTAATGTGATTTGCGCTTTTAATGAATCATTACTTGTAAATTTTAAAACTTGAAAGGATTGCGAATTTTATCATCTGCTTGTTCCATTCCTTTTCGATATTCAATAAACCGACCCTGCTTTCTCCACTCTTCCTGCATTTCAGTTGGTGGCTAGAACAAAGTCAATAAAATAATAATTGGATTTTTGACCTCGTCATTTGGTTGAAAATGATCGTTGGTTTAATTCTACCTTGAATTTCCCTGATAACAACAGCATTTGCAATTTTTTCATTTCTTTTAAACCTTGTTGAAAGAGTGAATCTGTGAGTAGGCTGCTTTCTCCATCCTTAAGTATAACATTACTTGTTAGGTGAAGCTTACGAAGCTCTGTAATAGTTATAGCATATTATTTAACTGTTGTAAGAAATCTAGTTAAATAAGTAGGTTAAAGAAAATTATGCACCCACCTGATAAGTTCATTATACTCGGCTGCTTGGTTTTCTTTGGGAGACCCAAAAATACAGTTTCTATCTGTTTTCTTGTATTGCTTCTCACCTTTCCAGAGAACGTAATTTCCAGCGTTTTTAGTTGTTTCAGGTGTCCAGCCACATACTTTAAACCAGTCATCTCATTAACATGTATCGACATGCTTAACTTCTGCAAGTTTGGGAATGCTGTGTGTAAACTTGCCATCAATCCATAGTTTACAAACTCTGTCTCATCTTCCAAATTAATGTCAATTTCTTCAACACTGGGAAATCCTCCAATATTTGCAAACTTGGTTATCCATGACTCGACGCTTTCATTTACAACTATTTTCTTTAGTTTGGGCATGCACTTTCGTAAGTCAGATGATCTGGCATCTACTTCCGGTAGTGAACAAATAAGCTGCAATACTTCCAAACGTTCCATTAATGGAAAATTAACCATTGATTTGTCTCCACGTTCCAAGGTTAAAAACTTCAATGTCTTCCGAAAATGATCTAGGACTCTAAATAGTGATGAATTGCCGACATCACTATCTTCCAGAATTAAAGTAATATCCTGAAGCAATGGGAGCTTATTTTGCAATAAAAGTTCCACATTTTTGATCGTCAACTCGTCCTCCAATATAATTGATGTGACAGTTTCTGGTATACTTATGTACTCATAGTTAAACGGAACAAATTTATTCGAATTATCGAAAAACGCAAGATGAAAACGTTTCAAACTTATGCTTGCGTTCAAAAGCGACTGCAACAATGATATTCCATTTCTATTGTCTCCATAAACCTGTTCTTTAAGAAGATTTGTATCCGTAAATTCAAACCGAATTTCGTTCAAATTTGGCAGTGTAAACGGTGGAAAGCTTAGTGGCATAGATCCTCCATTGGCTGGAAATTCAATGTCCAGTGTTTTCAAATGTTGTCCACATTTAGTGAAATATGAAAGCAAACTGAAGTAATTTTCAGCTCGAAAGAAGTCGCTAATAGTATAAATACTGGCCGGAAGTAATGATATTTCCAAATGGTTCTTTGACTTGAATAAGGAAGTAAACTTGTCCAATTCTTTACCGTTGGTTTGAACGCTTTCAGAGCGATTTAGAGAGTTTTTAACGTTAAGCTGAATACTGTAGATGCGACCTTTTGATTTTCGAACTATTCCGGAAACAGTTTCTAGCCAGCGTTTCTCAACCAACCTCACCGAAGACAAATTTTTCCCACATATTATGTTCCTCTGGCCATAAATGGCGTATGTCAATATGATGTCGAGCAACTTAATAAAAATAAATAAACAAATTCTTTTATTGTGTGCTGAGCCAAGTCAACAAATAAAAAATATTAATAATATGAATAAAAATTATCATACCAAATCATTTCCAAACACCTTTTCAGTTCCCTCCAGATTGCCTTGAACGACTGCATTGTCGTCGTTGTTTGAAGTCATTTTAAAATTGAAACTTTAACATGTAGTGTGTTTAACTATTTTTAGTTAGACGATAGGGTAATTAACATTAATTAAATTTCTAAATATTTTAGACGAATTGTTTTGTTATTACATATTTTGTTTAATGTTGCAAAGCAACTGCAGAGAAGTACACACCGTGTATGTTATTCTATGCTGAAACACCAAAACAAAGCTGGTTAAGCACATGAATTATAAAAGAGAAAATACAAAATTTTGGTATATCCTTTCTGTGTAAATCAACTCATCTGTATGTTCGTTTCTCAATAAGCAGTTTAGTTGGCCTCCTGATAGTTCATGGTGTGTGGCACAGATACTATACTCATATAAGATAAAGAATAGTAGGTATGCGTTCATAAATTTAGCTATTTTTCCTATATGTCTTTATGTTAACAACGTGCATGATAACCCAAAGCATGAGCATGTTATGTTAGCGTTATTTTGTACACCTTGAATTTTAACAAATAAATACCTATAATGGAATAAATATTTTGGTTGTTTGGACTTATAATTTATTCTTAGACTTTGTTTGGCATGTAAAATTACAAAATATATTATATCACTTTCACAATATATTTTACTTTAATTTGAATTTTGCTCAAATCACTATAGTTCCTTTTCAAGTACAAAAGAAGCAGAATTTTTACCACAAAAAATTAGTCTACTATACTCTAAGTAAATGACAAGTATAACTAATTTATTGACGTATTAAATTATTTATTTCTGATAACTCATTTAATCGAATTGGTCCTTTTTTGTAAATGCTGTCAATATTGTAGACTACCAAGCTTAATGACTAATTCCGGGAACAATTAAAGATTTTGCAAGGTAAACTACAAAATTAAACTAGTCTTTTGACCATATTCCTATCCACTGGGCAAGTATTCAGCACATTCCATAAGCACGTTGTTAAGCGTAGTGTCATCATCTGTGATTCAAGTTATTATCAATTAATGTTCAAGGAAACCGAGATTGCAATAATTAATAGCTATTGGACTACAAAATAATTAAAGTTATTTTCTGTAATACCCTCCGATGTGCAGGGTTCCACTTGTGTTTGAATTCCGGAAATAGCCTGATCCTTGTGACAATGTCTTGCTTCACTCCAGTCCCCCCAACTCATACCATCGCCTTCTATATAGTCCTTGGGATTAGTTAAGCTGCTGCACCAAAATCGCACATTATTTGTTGCAGTCTCATCCCCACTTTTTGACTTCCTCTCTACTCGCAATTGAAATCCTGTGAGTACTCCAGGATAACAAGTGTATACGTTACCCCATTCACCAAAGACACCTTCTGTACTTGTAATGACTGCAGTGTCTGGTCTGAATGGATCACCGCAGAATAAACCGATGGCATTGAGAGCGGTGTCATCTCCAAGGTTCTGATTAGATTCGGTTTTCAATTGAAATCCTTGGGCAGCACGACCAAAAGGACAACGTTTTAATATTCCCCAGTCACCGTTATTAGTTATTGGTGGAGAAGTAATGTTCACTTTGGCACTGGCCAAGGCTGCAAACATTACAACGGCTATGGTAATAAATGCGGTCATTTTTTGTAATTAATTATTTTTGGATGTCAATGCTAAATTTTTTTTAAACAAATTATTATCCAACCATCTAATCCAACCCACCCACCGGAAGTAAAAACAAGAAGCTAATACTTTGTAATAAATCATAAATCTGCGTAACTTGGCATTTACCAAAGCAATTGCGTTTTATTGGCTTATTGACCATTGTTTTGTTTTTGTGACAATAATTATTGATTTTGCTTCGGATTAAATTAGATTGTAATACACAGGATAAGATTGCGACAAACTATAGGTTGTTGTTATAATGATTCTTGGAAGTAAATTTGGAAACAAATTAATCTAGGATCGATCAAATTAGGAATTCCAACGACTGTCCTTTTTCACCTCTTAGCAAGTTAGTTATTTTCGTGTTGTTGGCTGCACAATACACTTGAGCAATTAAAAAATATTTAAATATTGATTAATATCTCTCATCGTTACGTGTTTTGACTTATACAAAGTTATCTAATGTCATGTCGCAAAGTTTTATTTTTAAAATAGACTGCTCCGTTTACTTGCTTCCATTTCATACCAACTATTCCCTTGGAATTTTTTGCGACCTTGTATCAGCTTTTAAACTTCTGAATGCCAAACAAAATGTTTAGTGCAAAACAAATCTTCGGTTTTATTTTGTTTATGAGTGTCCTTTACTAAATAAGTTCAACTGCCATGAAATCGATCTTGAAGGATCAAAATTGTAACTATGCAACAAGTTATAATCAACAAATATGACTTTTAAGATTTTTAAGATAAGCATATCCAATATGTATGGTTCGGTTTGTTGTTGATGGTTTAATTAGTTAACTTTTTCATCATGCAGTCAAAAAACAGATAAACATAAGAATTTGCTGCTAGTCACGACTTGACAAAAATATCTTTTATTTGTTTTACCATTCACCTTAAAAACATCAATACTGGTAGTATGTTAAATGATGCGTGCAACCGACTACGATATAAATCGCATACTCCCATACAGCACAATTTTTTTTACGATTTATCAATAATTTTTACGATTCACGATAAACATAACTTTATAATTGTTAAGACATAAATTTAGTAATTATTCATACATACACAAAAAAGTAGGAAACGAAAGTAATATAGCTTGTTAGATTTTCAGGACCTTAGTTGTTGGCTTTTACGCCATTAGAAATATAAGTAACATTTTGAACAAAATAAGGGTACGAATTTGAGCAAGTTCAATACTTTGCTTATTTATAGTACAAGCTTTTAAAACATATGTGTTTTTGATACTTTCTCTAAGCTCGCTAGTTAAATTCAGTAAAACAATTTACATTATGCTTTTAAAATAAATTCCTAATACAATAGAAATATGTCAAGTGTTCGATTTCAATTTAGCAATCCTTTCAAGCAACCTTATCTCTGCATGCTTTAATGACAACTTATTCGCCAGTTCCAATAAACGAACGTTATTATCAGCTAAAGTCACAACATCAGATTCCTCATCACGAATTCCAATGTAGACGTCAAGAATTTTGAGAACATCAGTCATATGAAATTTTCCAGCTGCGTAAGTAAATTCCACGATAGTATCAGCATCTTTCCATGAGTCTTGAAGTTGTCCAGAATAAAAGTAATTAAGTAAAATGCCCATCGTTTTCCCGGATATGTCGTCAGCATTCACAATGCCTTTGTCGTCCTCCAGAGGCTCAATGCAAAACACGCTGTCAAAGACCGGACATCTTGCTAAAAATTATAACGGTCACAATTAAAAATTTGTAAAAGTAAAGTAAGTTTAAGAATAACTTTTTTGGTAATTCTTTAAGTATGAACCTTTTAAAATCAGCTGATGAACCAAAAATTCTTGCTTGTCGCTAGTAATAATTTTCAGATCTGAAGTGGTTCCATCGTTAAGTAACCGTGCAAAATCGATGGACAACTTTTCCGCTGAATTTTTGCTTAATTCATTTATCACTGCATTAATTGGTATTTTAATTAATAACTTCAGCTTGACCTTCAGTTCCGCCGCGACTGGATCCGGCAGTGATCTTAAATTTCTCCCAGGCTCATACATTGGTATAATGTTCAGCGTGTCAAGTTCAGGATTCCTCAATTCAATGTCAGTATTACAAATAGTAAATTTAGCCGTTATAGCTTTAGTACAAATTTTTACTAGCAGGGAACCTTTGTAGCCCTTTATATCGACCAGTTTCCAATACAAACTAACATTGCTAGGTTTGAGGTTATTTTTCTGAAAACCGACTATCCATGTAGATTTTAAAATAGATGAATGGACTCCAGATTTAAACTCAAATGTTTTTTCATTCAACAAGTCATCATTTTCTTGAACATGAGACCAGCTTGGGATGATCCATTCGTTGTCGTAAACTTCTTCGTAAAACTAAAAGAAAAAAATTAATGACTAAAATTTTCTCATCAAGTTAAAGTTGATTATATATCGATTAAAATATTAATTTTACCTTTTCAATGATTCCCGCCATAGCTATAGCTAAGTAAATGAAATGTATGCTAAGTGTTGCTACAAATTGCTAAAATATTGTTTTGATAAAGTTTTTAATAAAAAATTCTCACGAACCAAATAAGATAGAAGATATGTTTTGGATTTTTAATGTTTACTTTTTGATATTAACATGTATGCTCTTTGCATGCATTGTAAAGACAAACATTTCAATGTGATGTATTGAAGCCCAAGCTGTGAGTGCCTAGCCAAGCTAGAAGCCCTTTGCCTTGAAAAGGGTTAGAATTCTTTGTGTATTAGCTTGCGGAACTAAAGTTCAGGCATACCTACATGGGCTTTGGGCATTAAATGTATATGCACGTTATGTTATCAAATAAAATACAATTCGTGTGTACTCTACTTCACTTTATCCTCACAAAAAGTGTGCACATGTATGTAAGCACATCATAAACTAAAGTTGAGTTGTTCTAGCGAGTTTGCTATCTCTTGTGATGATGCGATACTGTTTTCTGCCTTTTAAAACTTTCTTAGACATTTTCGGTAATATTTATGTTTTGAACAGACTAACAAGACAGTTGACATAAAACCTTTCAATAATATATTCATTGATAATACAAATAAATAGTGTGTTGGTTTGAGATTGAAAATTTATTATACACAATATTTGTAATTTTTTTCATTAGAAAGTACAAAATATTTTCATTACTTAATTATACGTTTGTCTTAACAATTTTGTAATGCTAATGAAATAATGATGGAAGAAATGCAACTACCACAAATTATAAAATAGCACAACTTCGATTTAAACATATTTTAGCTTAAATTTACCAATAATACAAAATATTGAACAAGACCGTTGGATTTATAAAAACACTTGGCCTAACGATTACATTATTATTGCTATTTTATGGAAGGTCATAGGCGACATAATATCGTTTAGCAGAAAAGTCATAATCAAAATGTCTAAATGTGGTTGTTATACATTTGTTCGTATTACCGTTTAAAATTCCAATATTTAATAGGATTAACCAACGGTTATTCAGCTTGAAATTTTTTGATAGGTTGCAATTAGCGATTCAGCCACGCGATTTCTTATTAAGCCACCTTCTAATTTAAGAGTTAGTCTACACTGTGGACATATGTCTATCAATTTCAAACACTTTTGACAAATAGTGTGCCCGTTTTTACATTGATATATATGTCCATTTGGAAGTTCCATGCAGATTGGACAAAGTAGTTCCTCGGGGATCTCTGGTAGCTGTACAATTTGTGATGGTAAATTGTCTACTGCGTAATTATTGTCAGTAATAGCTTCTTCAGCAGGCGCAGAAGGATTTGTGCATGTAATTTTTACACATTTGGCTGGAAATAAACCAGTTCTTCCAATTATAGTTCCGTTGTACCACCCTTTGTCCAAAACGTTTATGTTCCTAATACCGTCTCCTTTCTTAATGGTTAGTTCTCCTCGTTTTCGAGATGTGTAGTTGGATATCACAAGAAATTCTTAAAATAACAATTAAAATATTCTAATAGTAAAAATCACAAACCTTTTGTTATTTTGTAATATGGATCATTACGAAGTAATATTATTTATAATTAAATTTTACTCACCAAATTCCGCTAAAAATGCAGCAACTGCTACACTATATTTAACTTTGGCATAGTCAATAGGAAAAAATCCCGTACGTTCCACAACAGTTCCTTTGTACATCAGGTCAGTCACAGGATAAGCATTTTGAATTATGTCACCTCTTCGTATTGTCAGCTGATCCGTTTTTTGTGATGTGTAATCCGTGTGAACTTGAAATTCTACAAAATTGATATTTACTCGATATAAAACTTTGAATTCCAATTTTGATAGTGTGAACTTTAACCAAATCATATTATGCTGACCTCTTTTGGGAGAAGTCACGTGTTTCGGTTCCACAAAATGTTCAGGAAATATTCCAGTCTTTGAATTTCTCTCCAGTGTTCCTTCATACCAGAAATCTGTCATACATTTTGCGTGTTTTATTACGTCACCTTTTACAAGGCTCAGATAGCTTGGTCCATCAGCATTGTAGTCTTTAATGGCATGAAACTCTGTTTTATAAGAGATGTAATTATTTGTTAATTAGGATTAGTCAAAATATATTAAATGCAAAATAAACAAACTATAAATTTCTGATGGCTACAAAGTTACTTCGTTAGTTAGTTATTAACAATGACGTGTATATTTGTAAATTTATATAAAATGAACATACCAAATTTAGACAGATCGTTATCGGGAACATTTTTAATCTGCACGCATGCTTCTGGAAAAGTTCCCTTCTTTCTCCCTCGCAGTACACCTGTCAGCAAGCCTTCTCCGTCACCGAATTCCACATTTTTTAGAATATCACCTTTGCGTATTGTCAGCTCACTTGGGCTTTCAGCTGTGCAGTCTGATATGACCTGAAATTCTGGTTATTAAAAATCAAATTAATTTGAAACATTTTTTGTCACGAAAATGACGTAAAAGTTTTAAAATACTATGTCAGACACACCCAACCCAAAATTTACTATTGTTAATAATTCAGAAACCGGACAATAAATTAAAATTTAAAAATCAACAATTTTTAAACAATTTTTTATATAATTTTACACAAGATCAAAGTTTACAGAAATCGAAAGACCAAAAGCCTTTAAAAACGAACATTTACGGTGTTCTCTAATTAGAAGTTGTAAATATCTGATTATTTGTCAAATTACCTATGAAAAACCTACCACTAAATTTTTTGGTTCTAAAATAAAAATTGTTCCGATCCTGAAATATTAACCGTTTTTAAACATAATTATTTTTCTTTGGTATTACCAATATTTTGTAAGGTCTCCATAGAAACTTTGGCACAGTTAATTTTGACAACATTCTTGGGAAACAATCCAGCCTTGTCCTTGACAGTTCCTTTGCACCAGCCATCTCCTAATTTTTCTACATCTCGTATCAACTCGCCCTTCCTTATTGTCAGTTCGTTTTCATCAGTAGCTGTGAAGTTATGCTGCACCACAAAAGCTGCAAAAGAAAAAAAACGTTATAATAATAAAAAATCAACAAATTTAGGAAATTCGTTTCAATATATTTTTCCATTATTGTTATTACCGGGTACGGTGCAACTAGCGTTATGACCTTCCACATGACTTTTAGGAAACAAACCAGTATGTGACTTTATTGTTCCTTTGCACAAACCATTTCCCAGGTACTCCACATTTTTAATAATATCATCTTTCCGGATCGTCAGCTCTTGTTCAGTTTTGGCATTTCGGTCAAGTACAACTTTAAATTCTACGAAAACACAGAAAAAAACAAATAATAAAAATCCATATTAAACAACATTTCAAATTTATTATCACTGATCTCACCTAATTTTGCTAATGCTTCCGATGAGCCACTTGGAACATTTAACTTGACAAAATTTTCATGGAACCTTCCAGTTTTCTGATGTGTTAATTGAATGGTTCCAGTATACCAACCATTCTTCACAATTTGTACATCAGTAATCTTGTCCCCTTTACTTATTGTGAGATCTTCAGGATTGTCTGATATATAGTCCAATTCTACTTGGCATTCTGTATAAAAATTATAATAGCTTATTAACAACTTATTTTATAATTATTAACCAAACAAACTTCAAGTTTTTGACATTTGGAACTAGTTTTTCCTTACCCATTTTAAAATAATTAATGAAAACATAAGTAACAAAAAAGAAATATAAGCAAAAATCACCATGTTCTCTTTGAGAAATGAAAATGATAAATGAATGTGTTTTGGGTTGTGAGTCAGCTGCTATTTTCGTTTTCTCTTGAAGCAAGCAAGCTGATGTGCTCAGTGGTGCTTCTTGAAGACGTTGTGTTAGTTGCTGTAGTGTCAGTCTCAATGTTAACCAAGCAAACGTAACTTTTTCTTCATAGCACAATAGTAATGATCAAACAAATATACCAAGTAAACAAACGTTACTTGCTCAAGGCATTTTACTCATCGAAATTCTGAGAAGCATGCAAGAGCAGCATGCATACGAGCAGCGAATTTTTTAAAGGTGGTTTTGATACAAGATTTGTTTTTGTGCACTTACGTCACACATACGTCTTAATTCATGCAAACTTTGTTTCATTTGACCTTCAGTGTGAAAAACAATATCTTTACAATGATAAAGTATTAATATTATAAATTGTGTATAACTGATTAAATCAAACATAATAATGCATTGCCTTGAGCCATGTTGCATTGATAATGGTCATCATAATAATTGATTGATTCATATTCCTTATAAAATACTACTCATCACTGATATGAACAAAAACTTTGTTGAATGTAACCAATATATTTGTATACATATGTATATATGTATGAGTAACTTAAATCAGAATTTTAAAGAGAACCCAAGTGAAACTTTATCTATATTGCTTATTATATTATAATAAATTCGTATTTAGCAGATCAATATCTGCATGAAGTGTATTTTAGATATTACGATCGTGTGATACGTATATTATATGATTGTAATATTTTCTCTATTTTTTTAGGCATACATTTTTCTATCAATGCAGATAAAATGACTATTTTACGTAAAAGTCTATCTCTAATGTAATATAATACCATCGTATTCAAAAATACTTTGGTAAATGGAGAATATCACGGACTTCATTACATATATTTCTATTTTCCTACCTTTCTTATTGACATGCTCTGCATGAGATTAGGCATTTTTGCTAAATTTGCCAAGTGAGCTAATATTGGACTACACCCGTTTAAGAGTACAGTAAATCTATACATTGATGTATAAAAATATTTTTGCTATGTTAAACACTTATATATTGTAAACCGTTTGTCCTAACTTAATAGTTAGCATCTATTGCCAAAATAAAATAAAAAGCTGCTGACTTAGCTTTAGCAAAAACAAACAAACTGTTAAAAGTACACGATAACCAATAATACACATGTAGAAACAAAATGTGATACACTGTCACATCACATTTTCTTTTTTTGAACTTATCGTAAGTATGAAATTCTAACTTAACAGATAGCTTGATTTTCCGTCCACTTATTATAAGATAACTTGTGTCTGAGTCATTTGTTTAATTTTGTTACTTTCTTTTAGAAATATTCATCCTAATCCATTTCCAGTGACATAAACTATAAAGACTAGACTATATTTGTAATGAAGAGGATTTAGCTTTTAAAATCACTAATGTAATTTTAAGTTATACAATATTTTTATACTGCTCATAAACTGGAATACATGTGATAATAATATAATATTTCTAATGAATTGAAAATCAATATAACAAATATGTTCTGGCACTATCTAAAAATATTTTACTGCAAATTCTTACTGTGATAGGAAAAGGATCACTTTAAGTGAACTGACATACCTTTCTTTTCCCTACCTAAAATTATATAATATATTTTATAAAAAACGGCGTTCATAAAAATAAAATTGTAAACGAACATAATTTTAAACCCAAGTACATATATAAAACATAACCGGGATAAATTTGTATACAAATTTGTGTTGTTGTATTTTCTATTTGCCCTTATCAGTTGTTATTGATAATGCTGGTGCGTAAAATGTTTTCTTGGAAGCTAAAATAAATATTTTTTATATACATATATAATCTGACTTACAATGAACCAAATTCCATGTCACTGAAATTTATGTAACGTTAATTTATTGAATATTAAATTTACCCATGTGAGTTTCAAAGAAGAGTCCTTTATCCTTCAGAAAACTGATTACAGTCAGTCGTGCATATTTTGTTTTAGCTAATGCATATATATGACTGCTGTCATGCTGTCCCGTTTTATAAAGATAGAAACATTTTGAACAATAAGCTCTCTTGTCCTTAATATTGCAATTCAAGCAGATAAAATCAGGCTTGCCGGCACAGTGGCTACAGCGTAATACATTTTCCTTTCTTCTCAGTAATTCCTTAATTTTGTAACGATCCGTTTTGAAGACTCCGAAATGTGTATATAAATAGTCTTCCGAATTGTCGAAATTTGCCATTCTAAAAATAAACAAAACAAACTTTTACATAATGCTGTCAATAAAAAATAGTTTTAAAAGTTGTCAAATGTACCGAAAATTATCCCTTTGAGCTTCATTTGATAACAATACAAGGACATGATTTGTAATGCCCCCAATGCAGGACACAGACATGCAATCACTGCAAATAAACCCGCATAAGGCAGCTGGGCACTCTATGCATGCATAAACGTCCTGATGGTCCAAAGAGACTTCACAGTACTTGCAATTTTCTTTGATGTAAGGTGAAGGTGTTGAAGTAGCTCGTTGCAATGCCATTTCCAAAGATGACGATGTATGCATGTCAACGACATTACATTTCTTAGGTGGGATAGGAAAACTTCTTGTGATAACGGAAATACATAAAATCAAATCCGTATTTCGTATGGAATTTTCACGGAAAAGCTTCGCTGAAGTAGAATGCGGTGAACATTGTATAATTTTATTTGCTTTTGTAAATAAAATTGGGTTTGTACGCCATTTTATATCGAAACCCTGTAAATATTAAAATAATGTCAATACTCAAATAAAAGTCAAGTTATTAAGGGAAATATAATATTTCTAATGTAAAAAAAAGTATACATTTTTACTAAAATCTGTCATTTAATAATAGATCTATTGAGATAGGTCTAGGCCATTTTTTAGGATAGAAAAACGATCTCTTACTTTTTATGATGTAACGATAGGTATTTTAATGTAGAATAAAAAAACTTACACTATGGCTCATGTCCTTGAAAGCAAACTCAACAAAAAAGTCGTCGGAAACCTCTTGAACGGATAAACAGCTTATTGAAAGGAAATCATTAATTAAATGCACGACTATGATCAAGTTTTTCTGGTAAGCTGTTAGAAGGATTGGAGCTTTATAATTTATTTGTTTTAGGCGACAATGTAGAGAAACATTTGCAACGTGCTTCCAATATATTTCCGTCGTGGGAAATAATCTCATGAGATTCTAGATGCGCCAGTGAATTTTCAAGTCTTCTTGTATTTGTCTGAAACTTACAGTCAAATCCAAGAAACGAGCACAAGGTTGCACTGATTCCTCTATGAAACCAAAAAATAAATATTTAGGGTGCTTGGAATAATACGAACAATTATTAATTTAAAGTAGAATATTTAGCTCACCCATATGCACAGTTTTCGAAATGACTTGTTAGCTCGTTTCTCCCTTTTAACTCCAGACAACCGTTAGATTTATAGAAACAACGAAATTTTATTCTGTCCAGCAATTCCTCCAATGCTCTGTTTCTGATTTTGTTTCCTAAATCTGCTCGACACTGTGGACAAGTTGTGAACTTTGTTGCGCAGGAGTGGCAGTGGATGTGTCAATTTTTGCATTGAAAAATTTGTTGCTCAGGAATCTCAATACAAATTGGACATTTCAAGTTTTCTGGAAAGTCTCCTTCCATTTTAGGGTTTGTGTTTTGTGCCAACCAAAATAATTTATAGACCAACTACAACATAGAACTGGTTTGAGCTTCCAAATTCATCAATATTTTTTCGATAAAATCATAAGAGATAAATCCGGTTCTGTAATTATCAAAAAATAAACGGTTTATTTTTTTAAAATAAAAATGTGCTTTCTAATACCTGTGCATTAGTCTCAACTAGTTTCTGTATACTTTATCCTCAATTCCTTTGTTACCTTCAAGACAACTGATCAGGTTTTTATGAAGTAGTGAAAAAAATATAAACTAAATAGTCAAAACTAGACAGAAGTTTTTTTCAATTCAAACTAAGATAATATTACATATTTGAACGTTTCAGCAAAATAAAGCAACAACAGTGCTAACTGCTATGCTTGCTTTTCATTTGGCTTCAATATAAGTTCTAAAACTTTTTAGTAGTCCATGGGCTAACAGTTATGGTCATGGATCATGATTATTTTAGAAACGAAATAAAAACCTCAATATAAAGTTAGTTATTTAGAGCATAAAAGTTTTTATTTATTTTATATAGAATCAGTGGAATTTTCATTGCATATGTTCTCAAAAATCCGAACTCTCTGTACCGTTCATAAATGTGATGACTCGGTTCTTTCAGTACCTTTTGTGATTTTCAGGCAATTAAGATAAATTAAAAAGTAGAAAATATTGGTTACTCTAAGATAACATGATAATTCCACTGATAAATTCATAGAGTGGCTAATGTAATTTGTAATCTGTAAATAAACTTACAGTATAAAAATTAAGTGTAGTTCGTTATGGAACTTAGGCTTGGCAACTGGCAACTTATCATATATAAAATATTTAAATAAAAGTAAAAAATTGTTTATTATTCGATACATCCACTCACAAACAAATGACGAAACCAAAAAACGATTTACTAATTTGTACACAATACTTTAAAACCGGTATATGTATAAGCACTTTAATAAACTGTTTTTCAGTAATATTTGATGATAAATTGATACTAGCAAATACTAATGATATTGATGAAACCTACACATGTAGTTACCACTTGACTATTTTGTAAAAAAACACGTTTTATAATTCCCGCAATTTTACTCTGATGGTTCACACGTGTTATTCTGGTAAAAATATCAGATAAGCTGTGCAGCCCAACACTAAAGCATTACGCTTTAACCAGCAGAATATTTTCATGATAACATTAATTACCATTTTTATGCATCGTCAAGTATAAACTACTGGGTACATAGCAAGCCATGAACAAGACTCATAGTGCAATCGTTGTAATCATTTTACACATAATCATACATTGATGCAGCTGCAGCGATAACATTTCCAAATTTGTTGATAACATTTACATTTTACCAATTTGTTTTTCAATGCTCCTGTTGCATTAATAAACACGGATATTTTCTACCACATTTTAATTCAATATATTAAACTTTCTATTAATCAATATATATTAGAGTATTTTATTTGTTGATAAATAAATTGCACATAAATACATACTCATGGTGAAAATTATAACGTGTTTTAACTACTTGAAATGATAACTGTTTTTTTATTTAATTTATTTCATATATCCGTGTAAGTTTGCTGCGACCGGTTTCTCTTATGACTTCATCAGGCAGTCTTTCTTTGCGACAGCTTGAATTCATTTGAATGACTTCCATGTACCGATAAATTCCATCAACATTTTAAAAACTATTTGAACATATTCTAATTAATAAATGAGTAAAGGTTCTGATATAACCTAATCTAAATAATGAAAGTCATACTGAATGGTCATTTTTCATTTGCAAACAATGACAGCAGCTCAGCACTACTTTTAACTTGACTCGTTGCCTTTAAAATTTTCTTCGTTAGCCATGCTTCCGCATTTTCTAACGAAAGTTTGTGAAGCATGCTTAGTAACTCCATTTCACAGCCCATTTTGCTGTCAAAACCTTGTTCCTCTTCCAAAAGTCCATTGTTAATCATATCTAGAATATCAGTCATTTGATACTTTCCGGCAGCATAGATAAATTCAACGATTACATCCTTATCTTTCCAGCTCGGGAGAAGTTGACCAGTATAGAAGTAATACAGGATGACTTTCATTGTCTTCTCACAGATATCGTCCACATTTACGATGCCTGTTTTGTCTTCAGTTAATTTCGATCGGAACATTGAATCAAAAACTGGGCATTGTGCTGAAAAATACAATAAAATTTTACATGATGGGTTAACTGACTTATGAATAAAATTCAAGTATTTATTACCTTTTAGAATTAATCTATGAGCAAATAAGTTCTTATCGTCACTCGTCACAATTTTAATATCAGCGGACGATGAGTCGTTCAAAAGGGCGGCAAAGTTTGCTTGATATTTCTGTGATGATAGCTGCTGAATATTTTCTAATTTGTTACGGGAAACTTTGGGCGGAGACATTTTACTGCATGGCAGTTTCACTATAAGTTCCAGTTTAAAGTTTCGGCAACCATTAACATCTACAAAGCTTCCTTCCACACCTGGACTCCATGCTTCTTCGCCCAAATTGTAACTCATATAATATGGTAGTTCTATTTGTTCCTCAAGTTGAAATGTTTTGTGTTCCTAAAAAATACAATGAATTAAGTGATTATCTATATCTGTATTTATAATATCTGTTTGTAACTCTGATTGCTAATTTTGACCAAACATCACATACCACATGTGTGGAATGCTCCAAACCATTCCCATACAGAAATGTTGTACTAGTTTTCACAGCAATATCGTGAATCCCACCTTCGAGTTTAATTAAACGCCAATAAATTCGTATAACTTCATGGTGTCTGTGGGTTGACATTTTCAACCCAATGTTCCACGTTGATTTTAAATCTGAAAGCTGGCCAGTTTCGATACTCACAGTTTGTTTCTCAATTAGCTGCTTGTCATGTTGAACTAAAACCCAGTTTTTAATTTTCCATTCAATTTTGTAAACTTCTTTTACGACCTAAGTCAGACAAGTAAAAAATGCCATTTATGTTTACACATAAAAAATTCAAAAACTATAGTAGACAGGTAAATATGCAGGAAACTTACCCCAGTCCAACATTTTTCTGTAATGGTTGATTCCGTCATTTTATCGTATTTTCTGGTTTGTTTATTTTTTCACATCACTTTTTATTTGTGATTTGCCACTTAAAAACGGTGGATCCTAAATAACTAATTGTTGTTACGGGGTCTTTAATAGTTCAAATCTGACGTAGTAATCGTCAAATAAATTCAGTCGTGCTTTAGAGAAAACTTTAAACGAATTATTTAGTGGAATATGCTTCGGAAAACGTTGGATGAGAGAACAATATTCCACTTGTAGCAATTATTATAACTTGATCTCCTACCGGTTATCTTTTTGTACCTCTTTGTACACTATAATGTATATATTCTGCGATTGACATGCATATATACATACGTATGTATTCATGTTCACATTTCCATTCAAGAAAATGCTTATCCTCTAATGTATAAAATGGTGTAGTAAAGTTGTGAAGTTATGGTTTCCACTGCTGTGCATGCGATAAGCTGCAGAAAAATTGTTTTATCTCTTTTTTAAATTTTACAACCTACACATATATGCCCAAGTGTATTATACTTGTACTCTAAACTTACGGACGAGTTGCTATTTGGTTATACTGGTAAATATATGTTGAAATCAGATGCCATGATAAGTTATCAAAGTTTTGTATAAATTGAAATGCTTGTATAAAATTCACACTTACAAAAAAACAATTCAGTGATAAATGAGAAATGGATAACTTTTGCTTAGTTTCTTCCGAATGTCACGCTTTATTGACATGTAGCAGTATTTTACAAACTAGTTAATGCTTTTCTGCTGATTACAAAATATTGTTGACTACCTTAAGGACAATGTAGCATAAAATGTAAAGAAAAGTTGGACGTTATACTTAATTTCTAGTGAGATGTGAATGAATATTGGTTAAATTTTTAAATGCATATAATTATGCGGCAAAAACTAGTTAATATTCTTTTGGATCGATTGATGAACGATTCAGTTATTCTTGATTAAATGTTAATAAACGAATACACTTTTATCTTTGATACGATTGATGGACAATTGTACTGACATAAAATGACAGTGGGTTAAATAAAGATAACATTCCAAACAAATCTCATCTAATATTGATTTGTTCGCATTATTACACAAAAAATTTATAGGAGTAATTGCTACACTCATTACACAAAATAGGTTTTGATGTAAAATATTTCATATGCGAAATTTTATCGTTAACTTACGCCATAATCAAACTGTCAGGAATATTAAAAGTAATATTTTTAGGTTTTTAGGTGATTTTACAAACTTAGCAACACTGTATGGAAAATCCAACAAGCTCATTGTAAACTATTTTACATATCCTATATCTAGCTTTAATTAGCGTACACGAAACAAAAACATTATTGTTACATAATCTTTGGTATTTCCACCATAAATTTTTTTTATTTTCACTAAATAATATTCGAAGTTTAAAATCTTTTTATATTGCCATTCAAATTACGTGTACTTGTGCTGCATATATCTAAATATTCTTATATGAAAACATTTTTGTGGACACATGCCGTCAAGTTTGCAATATTTGTGTGTAATAAAATAATGTATGTGTATAACCGCTCAACGTAATAAAACATACCGTGTGAGTATATCGGTTGAATTACTCCGTTGATCCATAATTTTGTTCTATTTGCATTTGTTTTTGACACGTACATATTAGTATTGTTCACTCTTCTGTGCTTTGCACTTACACTTATACTATATTATAATATATTTTATTGAACTTCTACGTTAAAATTCTAATGATATTGGTTAGAATCTGATAAGCAGGTGCTTATCATCAAACATGAACTTTGCATTAAAAACATACTTTAACGTATCAACAAGCCCTTGACTTGACATTTATCAATTTTATCATTGAATGTACATCTAAAGCTATAAATCGATTTGTGTACTAATACCATTTCTAATCCTCGTTCCGTTTTTATTAATTATTTACTTAATTATGCTATTTTATAAGAATGATTAAAGTACTATTGGTCACACATACCACATATCGTTATTGCCCTTTATGTTCACTCAACAATTATTATACATTATTACCAAATTTTATGGAGTTTCTTCCGTCAATGTTCCTTAATGCCGGATACATTTGTAGTATCTTTACGAATCCCCCAAGTGTACTTTCTCCTCTACTCGATTATTGTGTGTTGACATTGATAAACATGAAATTGATGACTAATAGCGTTTACGGTTTCGTCTTCTCTTTAATTTTTGTGGAACATGATTTGGTTCTGTGTAGCTCGCATTTTCATTAAAATTGAGTACCCACTGACTTGAGTGTGGATACACACGAATATAGGGAACTGGAACTGTGTGACAAGCATTATCCATTTGTACTGGAAATTTAGTAGAAGGTGGTTCGTTGTCCACTTCCATGTCAACAGATTGCATTGGTTGAAATGAGTTACACGGAAACATTTCACCGTGAACTAATATCCGCATGTTCAAATTATTATTTTTTAAGTAGCCATCCTGAAGGAGATTTATTGAAGTCCTGTGCGGATGCGATCTAAGAAATTCTTCACACTTTGTAAAACAAATTGGGCTTGTCAACCATTTTATCTCTGGGAACTGAATGGTTTCAAATCATCAAATCAAAGAAAATTACAACCTGTAAAAAATCCTTACATTTAGTTATGTTAAAGGAACACCCGTACCGATTTGGATTTCCCCAAGAAACGAAATTCAACCAAGAAGTTGTTGGGAAATTCACCAAAGGAAAAGCAAACAAAGCGCAAGTTATTTTCCTTATAAGTTACAATCACCATCAAATGCATGTTATATGCATTGAGAATCAGTGGTGCCCATTCAACATCATTTTCACGGTTAAGGTCACCAAAATTTAGGAATCGAGCTTGTATAAAGTTGCCATTTTTATATAAGGCTTGATGGGAGTTCCGTAAATGTGAAATAGCAGCATTAAGTTTCCTTGTGTGCACCTTGAAGTCACAGCCATAGCCAAAAAGCTCACAGAAAAGAGCACTGTCCCCACTGAATGATGTAGAAAAAAACGCTCGGATATAATTTTAACTATTATTGCTTTATTTATGTAAGCACGTAATTACTTACCCAAATTGGCAATTTTCAGTATGTTCGGCCAAGTTCCTTCTTGTCAATTTTTTATTACACCCATTTCCCTTAAATGTACATTGATAATTTTTCATATCTAATATAGTTTCTAAAGCCCTGTTTCTAATTCTATTCGCTAAATTCACTCGGCATTGTGGGTAGCGGCTTATTTTTTTCCAAACAAACATCACAAAACGTGTGTCCATTTTTGCATTGGAATATTTCCCGTTCGGGAATCTCATAACAAATAGGACATTTCATTTGCTCAGGGAATTCTCTTTCCATTATGTTCAACGTATGTGAAAACGAAACTAATAGTGTCGAGTACTTAATTTGACTGCATAAGACTTGAAATTTATTGGTCGCATAAATTTCACTCCACGTATTATTTTACTTTATCATTCGACCTCTATCAGATTGTAGTGTACTCCTTTTCCATAGCTGCGAAGCCTGTCTTATCTAGCATTAAATATGCTGATTATCAGTTCTGTGTTTAACTCACGTTTAATAATTCTAAGTGTTTTGTGTCGAGCTGATATATTCTGACACTTGTCAATTACCTTTTAAATGTATCTGGACTCATTGGCCTGTTAAATAAAGGAAACTCAAAAACGATGAAGACAAATTGTTGGAATTTTATTTCTGAATAGCTGTGCATAATATTTGACCAATACTATGTATAAAATTATACAAATGCTACTTTCCGCAAGGTAAATAAGCATACACAGGACCGAATCCTTTAGCCATCTTTCTGCCTGAAACCTGGAGAAAATTTATTGTTTCAAAAATACCTTTATTCTTGCATTGAAATAACGCTCGAAGGTTAAGTGTGAAATCTCCAAAAAAAAACTTGTACAGTTGTAAAATTTAAAAGATCTAACGATAAGTGAAACCCAATCAGGATATATATATCAAAATTTTCTGAACATTACTCAAAGCCGACTAAGTAAAGCAATCGAAATCACCAGTCTTTCAAGGATTTACCATTGCATGTATAAACATGTCCCAAAATAAGGAAAAATCCTAATTTACAGTGCGCTCAAGAAGCTTTGTAATATTGAATATAATGACACTGCCTACCTGATATTTGGTACCTACTCAACTATCAATTTTAATTTTGATTATTAATGAATAATCTTTTACAATATGTCCCCAAAGTTTTTGTGCTCCCTTAATGTTAAGAAAAAAAATAGGTAGGCTATAGGAAGTCCAAGCACATGATAAAACTTGTAACAAATTTATCAGTTGCAGTGCATAATTTAACATTGAACAGTTG
>JAQFZH010001457.1:0-21178 GCA_034695485.1 Entomobrya nivalis
GCTCCTAGCTTTCGCCAGCAGCTCACATACATACATACTTCATACAAAATTACGACATTTTACACAGAAAAAAGTTCCAGAAAGAACTCGAACTCAAATACAAACGTTCTACAAGTCTATTAACATAAAATATGCGCTGCATAGCAGCTTAAATCTACCACTAAAACTAAACAAAGAAAATCTCTATGATAAAAGTTCATTTCAGGCTTCACTCAGCCACACGCTTATAATATCTTTACCTGTAAATACTGGTTTGTTTTTGGCCTTATTCAAAGTATACATTTGGAAAACAGAGCTTTCATAATCAATGATGGCGGATTTTTTACACCTCGATATGTGCGCCTTGAGATGTTTATCAATAGCAGCATTAGTTGTATTTGATGTATAATTCAAACTGGGTATTTCAGAATTTTCTAGGTACCACCATTTCCTCTTTGACGTCTTATTCTTTAAGTAAATTAGTCTTTTCCAATCTCTACCCGGAACATTTGCCCACACAGCGTGCAAAAGTGCTGACATAACGGGAAATGCTTCATGTCTGCTATCCTTCTGGTAGTATGTTTGTACATGTAATGTTCTATTGACTACTTTATATACTTGACTTGATAACGTGAGTGGTCTTACAAGTGTTTTAAACTGGTTGTCCACTAAACTTTCAAAAGTATCGAATGGCAATTTTGGCGGGCCTAGTGTAAGTTCCGTGATATTATCTCCTTTGTATAGATTTCCCAGATACATCAAAGAAAGCGGAATGCATGCAAAGGAAAGGCAAAATGCGGAATTCTTTCGAAGTGCTTCACTGCTAAATACACTTGCGGATTGATCTATCGATGATGCCATTAGATCAAACAGTACAATACTTTTTTTAAGCGGGCGATGTTGGTTGGCTTTGTTCACAGAATAAGCTAAGAATTTTAAAAGTTGCAGAACGATTAAGACGCCCATGACAAGAAATGACCAAGTTACTTTGTCAAATACATTAATTAAGCCATTTAGTTGTTTTATCCAATGTAACTGGTCTTCATGACAGCTTATAAATCTCAGTCGTTTTTTTTGAAATATTAGTCCAGAGTCAATAAAAAAAGCTGGATATGAAGCTCCATTAGAGAGAACATATGGATAAAGTTTTGGATGGTATCGTGGTGCTTTTCTTCCAGGACACGCCTTGTTTACCTTGTGCTTGTCGAACTCTATTCTAACAATATCGATTTCATGCAATATATTCATCGTTGAATTCTCAGGAAGAATAGTACTTAGAGAATATAAGTCTGCCAAGTATAAAAGATCCTTAGCCATTGGTGCTTTAAATATTAGGATGTCTTTTAAAACAGATATTTTGCTACGTTTAAATTTTCGTTTGAACGCAAACATTTTTAGTGTCAAATCAATTGAATGTGGATTATTATTTAGTAAAGTATTTAGCTTAGTTTTATCACTTATTGACAATGACAGTACGAAAGTTTGTCCTTTCAAAGGTTTGAAATAAACCAACTTAAATGGATCACATAGGTCACAATAAGGACAGTGTGTAAACAAATGTCCTCTATTTGCTACCACGTTCAAAACTAGTATTCTTTCTGTCATCTGTTGTGCCACTGAATTACCGAGAACTGTAGCTATCCAAGTTTCCCTGCTGTTTATATTATAACAGCTGGAATGTCTTAAATTATCACAAATAAGCAAAGAGAATTGTGGTATGGTGTTCAAGTAGCGGTTTCTCCAACCCTCGTGTTTACGATTATAATCAAAGTTTAGCCAAAAAATGTCCTTTAGTACGTTGCCAAAACTAGGATGCTTCCGATATAGAAATGGCTCTTTGCTCTGGTTTGGAGGATGTAAATAAATGTTAGCGTTACAAGTTCGTGTTTTTGCGGCTAGTTTAACTTTATATTTTAGTGTTACACCAAAATATTTGTTTGCGATTTGACCGTAAAATGTTACTACAGTTTTGTTAACTGATGTAAATCCTTTTTCCTTGAACTTAGACAAATTCATTTCCATAATCCATTCGTGTATATTTCGGGCTTTTGATGATTTCCATTCAAAAGGATACAAGGCATCGTTTAGTGGAAAGTACAGGTAACGCAAAAGAACTATTGGATGGGTTATAATGGGAAAGTTTATATTTAAACCGTTAAAATTAATTAGCCTGGTTGTGCACTCAGAAAAAGAATTTACCACGCCTATTTGTTTCGATAAAATTGGCAAATGCAACGCAATGTTATTGACAGGAAAATTGATAAAAAATATAAATGCTATTTTGTAAGTCATTATAAATGATATTAATGAAATATGTTAAGGAAAACCAATTTCATTAACAATGGTAAAATGATTCCTTGATTTATATAAGTAAACACTTCGGGAAACAATTTTAGGAAAATTTGTTTAAAATCTTGCCCTATTTCATATCCTTTCTAACAAAAAGGAAATTTTACAAATATTTTGTCAAAATATTGCAATGTGTTGAATAAGAACCATAAGCGCTTTTATTTGATACTTCGTTGTTGGTTATTTGAATACAACAGTGAGTAAAGCATTGGATACTCTGCTTAATTTTACACAAACCAAGTGTTACATAAGCTATTTAGTTAAATGTTATGCAAAGCGTCTAGCTGATTACGACTTCATGTGTAACTGAACATATGTTTATAATATCAGGTACATACTTGACGATTTATCTTAAAGTCCGATGGGAGTTCTATATATATCCTCAGGAGACGATGACCAATACAAAACAAATCGTCGTTTTTGTTTACCTGCAACGTTAACTCGCATTTTTCACGTTTTTTTAGAAATTAATTCCGAGGTACCTAAAATCAATAATGCTGATTTTTTCTGACGACTGCATAGATTGAAACGTGCAAAATTCAAAAAATTCACTTTCAAGTGAATTCTCCAGATACTTTCTGATTGATTCACAGTTGAAGTCAGTCATTGTCAATGAGAAATCGACAATTCACTATTTACTTTCCATTTTGACCTTTGACATTCAATCACTGATGAAATAATGAACGTATTTAGTTAATTTTTTCACCTACACAATCACAAAGGTACCATGAATTTGATCCACAGAATATATTTTACTGTCCAATGTTAAAATATTTATAAAGTCATGAATAAAAAAAATCAGAATTAGTGTGAGGCAGTATGCACGTGAAAATATTTCTTGTTCCCTCATACAACTACCCCCAAACACCAAAGCAGTTGCCCCTTTAAGCTAAGACCTGAACTGCATTTATTTACGAAATCTACATAGGTAGACACGTGGACACAAGTGTGCGATAAACTATTTTGCTAAATATTATGCAAAGAGTCTAGCTGATTACGACTTCATATGTAACTGAACATAAGTTTATATTATCAGGTACATGCTTGGCAATTTTTCCTTAAGCGAAGAATCATTTATCATAATACCACAAGTACATTTTATTTACGAAATCTTCATAGGTAGACACGTGAAAATGCATAAATAAAGACGCTTATGACTTATTCCTGGTCAAACAATGTAGCATTTTATATTATTTCCGCATTGTAAACTTAGCACTAGAACGTTACACGTTATCTGCTTACTGGTGACTGGCACTTTGAGCATATATAAAGTGTTACTGGTGCAAGGAAACTCGTTTTCTTCAAATTTTAACAACAGCAAACACATGAAAATTCAAATATGTGGAACCCATTTGGTAGGCCTGATAATCAGCAATGAATTTAAAACTGAGAATATAAATACAATCGACAAAACACTTTAATGTGAGTAGTAATGCGTTTACAAAGCCAAATGTTATGTTTCAATATATAATTGGATATATACCATCTTCAATCCTTCAGCAAATATCCTGTATTCTCAACGATGGCTTGTTAGAATGATGACCCAAATTTAATTAAAGGTCGGACCTAGATATGCAGAATTAAAAATCATAAATATCATAAATATATTATTATATTTTGTGACCCTATGCCTTCTCTCTTATATATGACAAATAATCGTATTTAGAATATTTTTAGAAAGTTTTAGAAAGAAGGTGCATAGTTGACACGTCATTAGAAAGAGCATGGTTGATTTGTTTATTATGAGCTTATAGCTTATATTCAAAATGGGTAATAAGTTGCATTAGTGTAAAATGGTGGGTTTCATGTAGGTCAGTGGTGAAATTTTCAAAAATAACTAAGAAATGAAACTTTTAATGCCCGTGGCTAATTAAGAAGGAAACACAGTTACAAAATGGTCACAATCACAAAGCTGACTGTTAACCCCTTTCGTGTGTCAAAAAGATCGTATCGATATCCCCATTGATTTAGAGCACGTGTTGCATTGCATGTTGAACTCCAAAGAACAAATAATCGACCTTGTATCGTTGACCAAATAAAATACAATGAAGATTGTTGCCCTAAGTAAATGAACCCAAGTATGTATCATAACTCTTTCCTCTTTTGAGTGTTTTTGAGAAAAAAGTGACTATAAAAGGTGACAATGATGGCACCTTCCGTGTTTTTATAGGTTAGAGCATTTTAAGCATAGTGACAGATACAGGATTCATGGATAAAATATAAAAACCAAAATTATAATGCAGAGCTTTATAAAACCAGCTATTATTCCTATTTTTAAACTATTACTTTTGTTTACTTTTCATCTGTCTGAGTGGCTAATGTAAGAATTTATTGTTGCCAAGAGCTTATGACCAATAAACTAACTGAAAAAATTGAATGTGGACTTTTGTCCAATTTCAGTATATTTAATGTGCTAAAATATGTACATTTGACTTGGTGGAGATAATTTACGTAACATCATGTTTAAAAAATTTAACCATGCTTTAGTATATTATACATAAATTAGAGGCAAATATAATAAAATTGGTTTGTTTAGTTACATAAATGACAATTATGTTCAAAATTAGTTCTCACTAATTGTAAGGAATAACAACATGATATTCATCTTAAAACCACATGGAACAATATTAACCAGTATGAATAACTTTAATTAGGCATAAGTTAGTTTACATATTTAAACAAGATTAAGAATTATGGGAAAATTATTTAAATATAAATTCAACCTTTTTATTAATGTAAGGTTTTGTAAACACGTTAAATGCTAATATATAGTAAGCTATGGCCAGTTAAAAGTGAATGAAATATTTTATTTGGAGACCATGGGATGAAAATTGAACTCCCCTTGCAACCAACCCAGAAATATTTCACTGAGCGAGTTACAATCATACCTGTCAAATGGCAGCTTAACTATGACTGACTCTTCATACATCATAATACCTGGGATACTCATTATGTGCTATTTTAAGTTTTTTTTGTGTAATTTTCTCGGAGAGTTTAAAAAATTACTTGTGTTAAATACAACAAATCTTCACATTGATATAGAATCGTCGTGCAATTGTTAACATATCCAATTTAATTATAGTTAAAATAATAAAAGTAGATAAACTGTTTATTTACTTCATTATTTGAAAAAAAATCTAAATTTACCAAAGTACTGGCTTGAAAAAAATTGTGAAACGTGCGTATGGAATTAGGAAAAAAGATTATTTAAACAAAAGGTTTTTAATAACAAATTCTTCTTTCAAGTTAATCATGAACCATGGTCAAATAAAAACTTGAGATTGCCATTGGAATAACCCTACTTGAGTTGTTATGTTGAAGAAGCTACGCTAATTTTAACGATTTGGCAAGTTTGTCTGTCCGTGAATTTAAAAAATGGTGTTATTTTAAATTCATAAATATATTTTATTTCAAATTTTTACTACAGCGGTTAGCTTTTCGAAAAATTAAGCATGACAACCCACTGAAGTAGGGTTATTCCAATGGCGATCTCACTTGTCAACCCGAAGTTGCCCCACTAATAATAATTTCACTTATCCTCGTGATAATGATTTGAGAGAACTCCACAAGTAGCTCCGGTGATTCAGCAAGTCGCTGGTATGCAACAGACTCCTTTACCGCATTTGAGTTGTTTCTTGAATGCCTACAAATAATGATTATAAACAAACCACCAATTAATTTTTTATCAGGTTTATAAGTAAATTTGAAGTGGTGAATTTTAAAATTTACCAAACAGTTATGTTTATAGCTTGCTCTTCAAGCAGCTTCCAGTAATTGGGATTATCCTCCAAGTTCATCCCTCCAATTGTGCGGTTTTTAGCTCGCCCATTAGACTCGGTAGACCTTTTCCCGTTACTGCTGACTCCAGCAGAAGTCTCGCCTAAAGCAGCCATATTTTTCCCACGTCTTTGAACAGGTCCGTCATTTATGGTGCAGTACCTTTTACCCTGTCCGTTCTCTTCAGTAATCATTCTTTTAATGCCCCGTCTACCCATTTCTGGTCGAACTTCACTTTCATCACTGTGATCATCATCTGTCGCATTACGACCATCATCATTGCTGTGAACACTTCCGTTTCCTTCTTCTTCGGAGACATGTCCACTGGAGATCCCACCTTCGTCACTTATCCAAGAGTCATTATTTTCTGAACCAGATTTCGCAATGACGTAAAGTTTAACACCTTCATCGACACTAAACTCGCTGTTTTGTTTCCTTGCCAAATATTTCTGCACGTGAGAAACCAGATCAAGGTCAAAAAACTGATACTCCACAAAAGCTCCCAAAATTTCGACTGCCAATTTAACACTGGAAGTGACCTCACTTAAGTCCATGTAGTACATATAAGCGAGCAATGCATTGATACATTCGAAACTTAAATGTTTCATAATGTCCACTTGTACCTGTCCAACGTGCACTTTTAACATTTCTGCAAGTTTCCCACTACTCACAGCAAGCATTGCTCTGTGGCATTTGACGATTCTACCGTCCTTTGATAAAAGATGGATATCCGTTTCGATGCACTTGTCCAGTATTTTTTTATACTTGCTTAATTGTTGTGGATGAACTTCAATTTGAAGGACCAATGGAGACAACGAAACAACTAAATAAATGGAAAACGTTCCTTGGAACGGTCGTTTATTTTTCCAACTTTTGAGCAAGGGCACTGGCACATTTTCTATTTTCCCTAATGAAGAAAATACAGGGAAACACACAGGAGCAAGGTCTTCTCTCATCAAATATTGTTGAGAGCGGTTAAGTTCGATACCTGTAAATAATTAAATAAAACATTTATTAAGACTAATTTACGGCTAAGTTCACTATCTGTAAAAAAATCATTTCATTAAAATTAAACACGGTTAAACATGCGTATAAAATGATTACAAACCTTTAGTTTCCCATGAAATAACAGAAGATTCATCTCCCTCCTTTTCTAAACGCACTTCTGGATCATACATTTCTTCAAAGTCCGAGACGATCCATTGGACTGTAACCTTTTCATTTGCCACACTGTAAATTTTACTCAGAATATGATTTTCTTCATAGGTTGACATTTGCATTATCCCAGTTCCATTCATCCCACCAGTAGGTAGTTCATTCGGTAGCATTATTTCTATCAAAAGGTCCCGTTTCCTGTAGAAATTAATATTTTTTGTATTTTTGGTTTAAAACCAAACGTTTGAGAATGTGTTCAAAAGAATAAATTCTCACATTGGGGTTTGATTTCGGTGATACCCTTCCAGTATATTATCAATAAAAAATGTTGATGCAAAACTGTCCGTAGTTGGCACAAGATCAATTTTTGCATTGTTTACATTTAGCCGCACACCACAAAGGCCTTTCACTAAATGTTTTTCCCCAGAAAATCGAAGAACTTGTTTATTTAGCAATAAATATTTTGCCATAGTAATTTTCTTTTTTGGAAACTTGGGTTGGAAAATATCTTACAAAATGTGCTAAATTTTTAAAACTCAACTTGTTAACAATATTTGGGATGCTGGGAGCAGTTGTTTAAAACGACTGGTTATGAGTAACATCAAAACGGAACTAGTATTCTTCTTATTAGTTTTTTTATTTCATGATGAGTTTTAGAGTTTACATGATTGTATGTTGAACTAATTTGAAACCACATTTAAGAACGTAGCGGATGAGGTGAAATTGTTCAAAAATAGTAATGAAAAGGGATAATGTATATGTTTAAAAAAATTAAATCTAGTTATTTCAAAAATTAAAATTGAAACTTGTATGTTTTCCGAATTGGAGCCAAACATACAATATGGCAATTATTTATGTCCCGTCAAAAAAAGTTTCTAAAGAAGAAAAAAACAAGTGATCCCGTTTTTTTCAATGATGAATCAGACAAACAGACAAACTTGTACATTGTATGCAGGAATATTGTGCACGAAAAAATTTACTAGTTTATCTGAGTTTTACCTAAAACGTGTGTAGATTGTATATTAAGGGAGAAAAACATGTAAATATGAATAAATATATTTTTATGTTATTGCTTGTCCGAAAGTCACAAGTTTCTCTTTATTGTCTTCAGTTCCTGGGCCTTTTTCAAAGATTTTATTGGTACCTGAAAGGTAAAATACACATATACACATCTTACAGCACGACTTTACGATCTTGCTGTCCCTATCAACCTTTCATTGATAAATATTCATGAATGAGTTCAATGCATACCTAACATCAGTACCTTTTTTTAGCAGCCCCTTTTCAACAATAGCAAAATGTTGAACATGAGTAAGAATGCCTATAGATGCCACAAAATCTTAACCATTTTTGACTACACAATGTGCCCTGAAATGAAAATTTGAAAAATAATTTAGACAAAAAATGATCGCATTACTTGTGAAGCTATTTTATTTTATACCTTATATTCGTCAATAAAGCTGATGAATACGATTTGAGGAAGTGCAGTTGTAAATAGATTTTAGGTAATATTGATGAAACGAATAGAAAAAATGGCTTCTATTATATGTAACACTATACAAACTATGCAGTCCTTACAATAAAAAAAATTAGGGCATCGCATTAACAATTATTTTTATTACCTTACAGCGAACAAAACATTAGAAAAAAATTAGGATCGGCCTAGAAAAATTCTTTTCAGAAGCGTTAAATACGTGACAACTATATCAACATTTTTTCTTTAATGTGAATATTGCTAAGAAATTCAATCTAAAGATAAATGGTGGGAATATTTATTATAAAAAGTCGCACGGAGAACTAACTCTTCAATAACAACCCCAATTTAAATGGTCAATTATTGTTTGGGAATTTGTGTGTGAAATAAAAGGTCAAAACTTCAACTAGTCTGAATTCTTTTGTTATTAGACAAATACGTTTAGGTAATGGTTTAAAGGCCAGGGGACCAGACTTAATCAAAGGTAATTGGTAGCATCATAAAGGTCTGAACATGAGCCTTCTCTGAAAACGAAAGTCAAGGATGGTATAACGAGAGTAAGTCGAATTGGATAAACACACAACTAAAGTATTGTGTTGGAAAATTTTCGAAACTGTAAAAATTATATTCTAATATTCTTTTTTAAAGTGCAATTGATGCAACGAGAGTTTTAATTTAGCAGTTATCAATCCATTCATTTTTATTATTTAGATTTATTTAACAAGTATAATACATTGAAATGTATGCGCACTGTTATTCGTATTCTAAATCTGTAAAAAATGTAAACTTCATTTTATCACATAACTCTGCCTTTTTGATAATATTAGGAAGTGGACATATCAAAGTGCCCTTTTTATCATGAGCTGAAGAAGGAAACTTGCAATAGCCTATGCTAGTTAAGGGGGAAATTTAGTTTATAAAATGATCATAATGTAAAAGATGGCTGGTTATTTATTTTCGTGTACCAAAAAGTTGGAAGTAATATCCCGATTGATTTGTGAGCACGTGCAGTAGTGCATATGAAACTCATATAAACAAATATTCGACCTTGTATCTTTGACCAAATAAAATAGATTGCTGGTTGTTGCCCCCAAGTGAACAATTTATGCATCATCAAGGTTTCTTTTTTTGAGGGAAAATTACTCATAAAAAGATAAAAAATAGAACCGTCTCTTTTATTGTAGGAAAGAGCATTGAAGATTTTATGTGATACAAATTTGTACATAGATGTCATTTGTAGATATGACATAATGTATTTAGAATAATTTTGGTAGAGTCTCGGAAGATAATAAAAAATGTCGAATATTACAATAAACATTTATCATCCCTTTTCACGGAATTCATTCATACTTTTTAGGCCATTTGATCCGTAGTCCCAGTCACTTTGTCCCTTTCATTTATTTAAACATAGATATATGGAGAAATGAAATAAGGTTTACATCTATATTGGGTTTATTACAACACATAAAACATAACAAAGAAGGTCAACTTTGATTCATATTTTTGTTCATCTCTTATTTGTTGCAGTTAAAGTTGGATCATTCTAGCTAAACCAATTCCAGCTTATTTAAACGTGCCTCTACGCCAGGTGCTGGATTACATAATGTATGTTTGTTATATATCACATTGTCCATTGCAAAATACCATTGAATTATTGATCAAATGGTTGATGATGCATGAAGAGTTCAATTGTGCAAGGAAATAAACGATTTTTAAAGTTAAATTTTTTGATGCTATTTAATATCCTTAGAAAGGCGTGAGTGAAAAATAAATATATTAACATTTGTCCTGGTGAAGTGTTTGTCATACATGTCATACATGTTTGTCATACATCTTTGTTTCCTAACTAAGTACACGTTTTATCACAGCTCTAAATAACAAGTAACGCAAGTTTTAATTTTTAGGAGTTGCAGAAATTACGGGTCAAGTGTGTACAATTATTACAAGGTTACTGAGGATATTGATCTTTAAAATAACTATTTGTAGTCTAGAATGTAATGAATAGAGACTACGCATAGGTTATACCATTTTCATGTTAGCTAATGCTAAAATTTGTGATTTTGCCATGCTGAAATAGTTTGCTTTAAAATATGCCACCAAGGTTATGCATTCATTACTGAAAAGTGTAACAGATTGGTTGAGTGTGCCATCGCTTCGTCCATTGCCAAAATTACTCTTTGCATGTGTGAATGCGTATAAAATAAAATATTAATATGCTAACAGTTATATAGTGTGCATCTTTAGACTAACAAACACATTGAAAAAAATATAAACCCATTCATTTTTTCTGCGTTCGAAGAGGAAATCTAAAGGAAAACCTAAACGTAGATGCCACCATCATAAATTCATGAACCATTCAGGGAGAGTTCATTATTAGAAATAAGCTACATGAAGTTTGCTGGACTATTCATATAATAACTGATGCTGTATCGGTTGATCATTATGCTATGTAATTTATGTGTGTACAATATTTGTGCAGAAAAAAAAAGGTTGGTACACTGAAAACCATCCCATTTAGCTATACCATGCACTCGAAAGCTGACTAAAGCATATTTTTTTTACCCAAAAAAACGGAATATTTATTCTGAGTTCAAATTGAGCATCCTCTTACATAGAATATAGTAAATAGTATAATCCAAAACTATTTTATACTTAGAAATATAAATAAACAAATGTACAAAATGACAAACTGTATTCTATTTATCTACAGGTGATATAGATTGCTGAAAATATTAAATAATTCAATCTTGTTGATGTGGCTGTTGAAAATTGATACCAAAGGGTTTAACATAGATTATAAATTTTATTAAGATTTAAATCCAAGATTCGTTCTTATAACTAATCAAATCCATCTAACAAATATCTTCAGTAAAACTAATGACATAAATGCATATATAGTTGAAGAAATAACACAACAAAAACCTTATTCGACCTAAAACGGTGAAAAATCTTAGTTATGTAATTTAATAGTAATAAAATATAATATATTTTTAAAGGCATTTGTAGATGTTATTATTTCAAGCGAGAAGTGGGTTCAAGTTTTTGTCAAACCAGATGTCCATATAATTAATAAAAACAGTTTATTTTATTGATATATCAAAAAATTTAATGAGTCTTTAAACTTCTAACTATTTGTTATCAATGAAAACGCAAAATCATTCATACGTCAAAACGATTATTATTACCCATTATTTCCCACCTTTTGTTGTGGATATGGCCGGAGAGACAATTTCAAAAACTCCAGCAACACCTTTCGCGATTTTACAAGCTGCGGGTAGTCAACTGCATTATGTAGAGATTCCCGATTATTGTTCAAATGCCTGCAATTAAAAAACCAATTTTCACACATTATCCACTATTTTAAAAACTTGCCATATGTATCCAAATTAAAATATTTAACAAACCATGAAATCACTTGGCCAGCTTTCTTCTCCAACAAGTTCATGCAAAGCAGATGGCCAATTGTGTTGTTCCATTTTGCCTTGTCCAAGTTATTTTGAGTTCCCTTCTCTTGTTCACCTTGTGCGTCATTTGCAGCCGAAGTTCCATTAGACCCTGTCGCATTGTCCTCATTTTGATATCTAGCTCTTTTGAACTCCACAACAAACCGTTTTCCGCTTTCGTCTCCCTTATTGATCGTACCACTACTTTTAACTCCGCTAATTAGAAAGCCCTTCCCGAGTCCATGTTGTACGTTAACACTTGTGCTATCCTCTTCTTCGCTTTCATCATCATTATCTTCCTCACTATTTACATCCTCTTGCTCACTTTGTTCGCTTCCCTTATCTTCTTCTTGCTGGCTATCGTTCTCATTGTCTTCTTGCTGACTTTCGTTCTCATTGTCTTCTTGCTGACTTTCGTTCTCATTGCCTTCTTGCTGACTTTTGTTATCATTGTCTTCTTGTTGGCTCTCGTTCTCAAATTCCCCCTCTTGGCTTTCACTTTCATTCTCCGAATTCACATTCATCTCGCCATCATTTTCATCACCAATAGGGTCATCAACTAATCTCGATTTCATCATGACATAAAATTTAACGGCGTCATTTACTGTAAACTCCTGGCCAGATTTTAACTCCAAACTTTTTTGCACATCACATATCAAATCAATTAGCTGGAACTCCATGGCCGCCTCCAAAACTTGTATTGCTATTTCCACACTTGTGTTTATCTTGCTAACGCCACTATAGTACATGTAGGCAAGTAGTGCCTCAATACACTGAAAACTTAAGTGATTCATCACATCTACCTTCCGTCCAGTTTGCGTGACCAACTTGCTTCTCAATTTATCGCTAGACACAGCGAGAATTGCTCTGTGACATTTTGCATCTCGCCCTTCTATTGAAACCAGGTAGATATCGGTTTCGACACTTTCGTGTAGCATTTTGTGGCTTTGTTGAACATGTTTTCTTCCAACTGCTAGTTCTCGTAAAACTGGAAAATCTTCAATGACAACAGAAATGGAAAAAGTTCCTATGAACGTTCTTCTAAGTTTCCAGAAATCAATCATGAATGATGAAATGGGTCCAACTGCCACAACAGACGAGTAAACTAACATATCAGGTCGAACAGCATTACTTATTGGAAGTAAACGGCGGGACCGGAAAATTTCGCTTCCTTTATTTTGAAAATAAAGGTTTTTTAAAACTTGTCAGAAATTTTTCTATTATGTTATTTATGTTAACTGCTTATTCTTTTTTATGACAAAATACTAACCTCCAGGTCTCCAACTTATGGTTGGTACAGTCGGCCGGTTTGTTTCTTGATCACTCATCACGCCGAAATCGGAGACAGTCCAGTTCAATTTAACTTTTCCATTTGCCATGCAATATATTTTGTGAAAGATGTGGTTTTCTCCTTTCGCCTCTACTTCAAAGTAACCTGATCCATGACTCGAACCAATGGGTATTGTCTCACACATAACTAGTTGGATTCCAAGGTTTAGAGCCCTATAAAACATATTTAATTTAAGAAATTAATATTTTTTCAATTTGTTAATAAAATATACAACGTTAAGTATATTTAGTTTACATTGAACTGTTGCTCCCACTTTGTAAAACTTGTTCACTAAAAGCTGTTGATGCAGTTGTTGGGATAACGGCCTCAAATTTAACTGATGCATAATCGTCGATGTCGATGTCGTTCCCCCTGACACCATATGAACCTTTCTTTTCATGCTTAGTTCCCAAAAACCGAATCACTTGTTTATTCAACAAAAAATAACTTGCCATTTTTAGTTCACTTTAGACACAGCATTTTTTTAAAATTAGCAGTCTTAAAACTTTGCTTTTATTTTTAAATAGTTTTAACACTAACTTTTATTTATATTGGGTTCAATTTTTAGAGGGTTAAAATTTAACCAAAACGTTGAAATCTTTGAACCGTGTTGAGTTTGTTAAGTACTAGTTGTGAATAAACCAAAAACTTTTAAATTATTGATGATAGGTTTAAGAAAAACTCGATTGCTCGAAAAGCGTCCGAAATTCAAAACAGCTTGGAATGAACTGAGACTAGACATATTTTTGTTCGTTTTCAAAAATGGTTTGTGGGTCATCAAGAAAATATTTTTATGCATACATTAACGTTTACACCACCAATATGACTACCAGTCACTTTTTCTAGAAAACCCTTTTTTTGGGTTGGTAATTTGAGTATAAAGCCGTATTGCAGTTAAACATATTACACAAGAATGAAAAACATAAAAAGGCAAGTGATAATGATCTTCTGCAATTGATTTACGTATCTGCTTAATACGAGTCTTTGTTTCTTGGTGTCTCCTTTTAAAGCAAAAAAATGTGTGGTCAAGATGCACAACTGGTTTGAATGCAATAACAGTGTGAGTTAAACATTAGGAAGCTCAATATTTTCATATCCGCTTGTTAATATTTTAGGGTATATCGAGTGAAAACTTTGAGTAAAAACGAAATGTTTTTGACCTAACAACAAGCTATTTATATCAGTTTTTCGAAAAAATATGACCATTATATATTTTCTTAGTTTTGACCATTTCTTCCCTCTTCATTATGTTTGACACTTATGTTAAAACGTTTAAACAGTATCACACACATTTTCACAGGAAGACTGTCGCCCACATGGCAGACTTTTTTTATATCTTGGCTACGCAAAGACGTGATATTATATGGACATATGTTCTTTGGTACCTTTTATCATATGAACCCCTTCATAGAAAATGGTCGTGTAAATAGGAAGGCCTTAAAGGAAATTTTTCACAATTCTACTGGGATCGACATATGTATATGAATGTCTGGGGAAAAGGCAATTATGTGAATGTAAACATAAATGTGCATTTGAGGGTAGAATGTCGGAAATGTGCGGGGAAAGTAAATACAACTAATATTAATAGTAAAACTTCCTGCATATACCTAAAATATTACAACTTCCGTATCCTAATTCGACTTTAACAAAAGTCACATATTAGTGTCAACTGCAAATGAAATGTAAAATAAAGTGCACAAAGAATATAACACAAATGCATGAAAGAATCCATTATATTCTGCTTGAGTGGAATGGTTAATATTTTATTAATTTATTACGGTCATTTTTAAATACAGAGTAGCTTTTGAAGGGTTGCTATGCGAAATACTTGGGTTCACCGAACAGACTGAAGTTCATTGTATTATCTGTCGCAGTCCTATTTACCCAGTCCATAAGCACATTATTCTCCAAATGGTGTGCCCCAAATGGACTTTCACGACAAAGTACCACTGACTACATCTTGTTGAGAACCCACAAAACCAAAATAAAAGTGATTACGCGTCTCTTATCTCTATTGTTCCAATAAACACGAACCATAACCATTTCTTTGATATGTCACACAAAAGGTAAATAAATGTTATCCTTTTATTCCATGTACTTGTTTATGAAATGAAGGGTACAGGAATTTCATTTTAATTGGCATGCTTATATGGATTTTTAATATGAATACATAATATCATGTTAGAATGAAATTGGGGATGGTGTTCTGTTTGAAGTGCATCCAAAACATGTTTAATGGTTTAGCAAACCTGAAACGCTAATATATTTCATAACAACCAGGTAAAGCGTATATATTCATTGTAAAATATAATACATTTCAAAGAACCACCCCTATTTAAATGGACCCTTCTTATGGATGTGTACGTTTGAAATAGCTGGCTTAAATACAAGCAATAGTAGTAGGGTACACTCATCTCGGCTAACAATACACAAGGTCAGTTATGGTTCTAGTGTTGATATTATGTATTCCATTCTACGTAAGAAACAAGTGCATCCGGTTTTATAAAGTATTTTTGGTGGGTACCTTTTCATGGGTTGTAAAATTGTCAAGGGTTCAGCTATATCAATGCTTTTGTGTCCCTTCTTCAGATGTGTACGTGTAGTGTCATCCAAGCATACGTATTCTAATACGTACGAGGAGCACCATTTGGTTGCCTGGGCATCCAAAGGGTTCTTTGTGGTTTGAAATCTGGTAGTAGAAAAAGATAAACGAACTGAATGACGACAAACATTGATGACCTTGTCATGTATTTACAGATACTTTCATGCATCTCATAAATGCACTGCATAAAAGTACACCAGAAAATATATACGATGTTCAACCTAAGACTGAAGCAATATACAATATAACACGCACTCACGCATGTACAGTAATAGAGATTTATGACCTAAAACACTTAAATATTGCCAAAACAGTTCCCCTTCTCATTTTAAACATGGGTTTCCTGTTCTACAAAACATTCTTGGGACACTACCACTTTCCATACTGGCTCTCTTCATGTGCAAATGCACATGTTATATAAGGTTAACAGCCGTATAGTAGACGTGTGCTTCGTTTGACTAAACATCATTGAAAGAAAGACGAGCTCATTCAGTATTTATGCTTTTGAGAAGAAAATCAAAGGGATCCCTAATAGGTAGCTGTCACCACAATAAATGTATGAGCCTTCTGTGAAAATGAAAGTGAAGGACAGAAACAAGGATGTCCATTTATAAACATTTAAGCCATACCAAATTCCATGATCGGTTCATATCACCATTAGCTTGAGGTTTATTCTATGTTATTTATGTGTGTACATTATTTGTTCATAGAAAAATTTGGATGGTACACTGAAAACAATCCTATTTAGTTATAAAATTCAGTTAAAAAAACACCCTAAAACATAAATTGCTTACTCAAAAAACGGAATTAATTTTTTTTGAAATCAAATTGATCACCCTCGAATATACCATAAGTACACATTAGGAACTGTAAGTTCCACATTTTATAATACACATAACAAGCTAAAAAAACTTTTAAAACAATTTATGAATAATGTTGCTAATCTCTTTTAAAATCATGACATTATTAATTGATATCCAAGCACTAAATATTTCTACAGCGAAGATCAGTTTATTTCCCCCCATTATTTTACTCAGTTCGTACACATATCCTTCTCCAAATGGGCTGCCCAAAATGGACTTTCCCAACAAAGCACTAGATTTGAGTTCAAGGTCAGCTTCAATGATAGGAATATTTACTACTAGGTCATTATTTATTCTTGAAAAAGTATGCCAGCCGGGTAGATTGGTGTTGTTTTGTAAAATCACTGCGTCTAGGGAAAATCTGCTTATAAAAAAAATCTCTTTTTTGTTGAAGTACATAATACAAGACAAAATTATGGACTCGTCTTTCCGTATATGTATAAAGAGATTGGCTGGATATATAGATTTAGATATGTACGTTAAGTGAGTACCTTAAGCTTTATTTGACTCATATTGATATCAGCATGAATGAAAAACGACATCGTAGTAATTTATTTTCTGCGTGAATGTTATATCTTAAGAACCGTAACGGGTGATAACGACACGAGATATTTAAAGTATTTTATGTATGTACTATTATTCATAAAGTATAATTCAATTTTGCATCACTGACAATGGTTAAATCATAACACGTCTTCGTTTCGTTACGGGTATTCCCTTTAATTTAAGAAGGAATTTTTAGTGGGCTATTGTTCAAAACCACAAAGCTTACTCTCTTCGTAAGCTAAGGGAAATTTAAGAATTCGACTTCTGCCGTAGAAAAATGGAACAGGTCAAAAATATATTAATAATTTCCTATTTGATAATTCATCAAACTTCATCAAAAATAATTTAAACTAAGAAAATCAAGTGAAAAATTAAGTCAATGTTTTTTTGTTGCTGCATTTATATACATATTACCTTTAGTTTACACCATTAGATTTTTTTATTGACAACACGAGCATTGTGGTTTACAAATGTGACTGAATACACACAAAATAACATATATGCATACGCTTAAATGGTAAAAAAACTTTTGGTAGATTTTGACAAAATATTAATTTAGATTGGCAAAATTTGAAGTCAAGTAATTAATTTACAAAATAATATATCATTTCCGACAGAATAATTAGATATTTAAATATAATTCAAAAACATTTTACGTTAGGATAGCTTATACTTAAATGCTTTGAAAGCCACTTGATCAGATTATGTGTGAGAATTATAACAAAAATGTACTCTTAGATATTATTTTGTCAATATGTATTTTTTAACAAACCAACTTATCTACTAAAATCAATGAATCTCAATAATATAGCGAAATAAATTTTACACAACATGTATTCGTGTCATCATTAATGAAAAATGTCAATAGGGGAAATTATTTGGTGTAAAAATCTTATTTCGTACAAAACAGTGGAAACACGAAATATGATAACAAGAAATATTTAAGCATTGTAAATATGTCCCATTATTTAAAAAAATGCTATTTAATTTTACAAAACGAATATTTAACTTAAGTATTTAACTTTTAAATATGATAACTTTTTTTTTTAAATAAATACATTTTCGTGGTGATAACTCAATAGTAACAAAAACTTTCTATTATGGATGTATCTCATCTTTAAATGTATAATTAAAGAATGTTCTTCAAAATACAAAATAAAAAAAATCAACATAAAATGTTGCAAATATATTTTCTGTTGTTTTACATATTGGTAAATTAGCATTAGTTGACAAGGTCAGATCAATAGGTTTAAAAACAGAATCATTGAAGTTTACAAATGCAACTAGGAATGCAATAAGAGAGGTTTACAAGCGAAAAAATGTAAATTTATACATAATATTCACAATACAAGCATTGTAGTTTACAAACGTGACTGGACACAAACAAAATGAGATGTATTCGTACACTTAAATGATAATTTTTAAAATCGAATCGAATTTAAAAGTCAAATATATAAGTTACATAACAATATACCATTTTTGACAGGACAAAACAATTAAACCATTAAAATATACATACACAAATAAGTAATTCTAAAAATTTACTTATATTTAACAGAACAGATAGGATAGCTTCTTCTTAAAATATTTGTATGACACTTGCTGTGCAATGGTAATATTAATTATATTTAAAAAACATTATATTGTTTGCCAATATTTTAAGTAAAGACTAATGTTCTAACATAAGTGTATTTAAATAATACACCGAAATATTCTAAATTCTACACAAGAAGTAATTTTTAAATATTTTTTTTCACATCCATCAATATTTCATAGTAGTAAACCTCATATTTGCAAAGATTTTACCACAATAAAATATTTCCGTCCATTTCAATTTCTACCAAAAATGTGACAAATTTCCATTAGAATTTGAGGAAGGTCAACCAGCTTTTTGAATTTGTCCGAGTCCATCAAAGCATTGTTCTCCCGATGCCTAAAATGAATATTAGAACAAACATTTTACAATATTATAATATCATCATAATTTAATTTTCAAAGTTTTAATTAAATATTTTTATTGCATAATTTAAGTATAAAATATGTGAAAAATGCTGTAATCATTCTACTTACCAGTTAATCAGTTGAACAACCCTTCTTTCAAGTCCCTCCAAATAATTTTCTCCCCTATTCAAATCGCCCTCATTGTGTACGACTCAGAGCCACTTGATGTTCCACTCCAATTGTCATTCGAATTGCCATTATCATTAATCCCATAAGACCCCTGTCAATCCGATCTTTGTGATCCTCCACTAAATCCAGCTCTTTCCTCCGTCCGAATCCTCTTTCTACCCATTTCTCCTATCCCATCTAAAGCCCTATTTCTCATCGCATCATCACCTGTCCTAACACTGTGTCTTTCCCCAACATTATTCATTTCATCATCGGAATCATCGACCCCACTACTTTCCTCATCATTATCATCTTGAACCACATCAGTTCCTACGCTCTCATCATCTAGATGTTCCTCAGCGACATTCCGATTATCCCCAAAAGAAATTGCCCTATTCTCCAAATCCCTCACTTTTGTACTTTTAATCGTCACAAAAATCCGAACGACTTGATTTACCGTGAGCTCATTATTCGCTTTCGAATTTAAGTACTCTTCAATTCGAGACAAAAGATCCTTCATTCCAAAATCCAATGCAGGCTCTAAAACCTGTACTACCATTTCCGTGCTGGAAAATATTTTAGTCAAATCACTGTAATAAATATAAGCAAGAAATGCATTGATGCACTCCAAGCTTAAGTGGCTCATTATCCTAACATTATCGTTGTTAGGCTGCCTTTTCAAAAGCCTTTCCAGTTGAATACTGTTAACAGAAAGAAGTGCCCTGTGGCACTTAACTCTGCCTTCATTCTCTCGAGTGACCAGTTCAAGATCTGTGTTAATTTTTTGGTCCAAAATTTTTCGCATGTTTGTGAAATGGACAGTTTGACCGACAAGCTCATAAGGTGATTCTAAAATCACCAGAAAAATTGAAAAGGTGCCACCAAAGTTTTTCATCTTCCCCCACCCATCCATCGTTTGGGCCGATATGATTTTCATGTCAGACTGGAATAGAAATGAACGAGGAAATGCAGAAATAGTGCCGTTTGCGACCAAGGTTATACCACTGCGATGAATTTCGATCCCTTCAAAAAATGGTTTGGGATAAATGTAATTTTTCTATATATCGTTATTATTTGAGTCGCTTACCTTCACACTTCCATTCGATTTTGTTTAGGTCTCCATCTGGGGCATCGTGATCGCCAACCTCCCCAAATCCCGTAACATGACAGGTCATGGAAACCTTTCCCGAAGGAATCGTTGTCCAAATCCTTTTGAAAACGGGATTTTCCGTGGAAGTATCCAGTGCCATAACAGAGTTTGAAACTTTTACATTACCAAGTACCTTTGGTATGAAAATGTCAACTTTTACGTCTCCACTCCTGCAAAAAATACATGTTTTTGTTGAAAGTTTTTTTAAGAAAGTTCTTTTTTCAATCCAGAAATAAATTTTAGCTGATTAAAAAAAAATAATGCCGAAATAAATTTTAGCTCAGTAAAAAAAATTCAATCCCGAAATAAATTTTAGCTTGGTAAAAAACTTCAATCCCGAAATAAATTTTAGCTCAGTAAAAAAATTCAATCCCGAAATAAATTTTAGCTCAGTAAAAAAA